>JARQOD010005566.1:0-47318 GCA_033576555.1 Oophaga sylvatica
CGTTCCTTCAACTCTCAGGCCGGTTAATTTTGCTACGGAATACGTGGTCATGCGCTAATGCCCGCGGGAGCACCCGCAATCTATGGCGTCTAACGCCAACCCTAATACGGCAATCAACTCCCACCGGTTATGCCGGTAATCTAGGGCATTAGGACACCGACCCGACCAGCTGCACACCAAACTCCTCACCGATAAGTCGGTATTCCTAGTGGCTTATTTTCAGGGTCCCTAACCACACACACGCATGACCATATGGGCATAGCTACAAGGTTGATATTAGCGATTTCGGCCCACCATGCTACCCTTTTATAGAACAGCTACAGGACCTTCCGGAACAAAGAGCAATGAGAAACCTGTTCCAGAAGACTAGTAGTAACAGGCCTTCCTGGCGGGCCAATAGGAGCTGCTGCAGTACCTAGCATGTGACCCCTATCTCCAAGAAGATCTCACCTGGCATATCAAAGGGAAAATGCGACTTTGTCCCAAAGACTCTGCTCCAGCATTGGCTATAATACAGATCCAGGAAAGGGCAGCAGCAAGTCACTGCCATAGTGGAGTGGGCAAACCCGGGGACTGAGTCTCTGCTGAGCAGGCTCCATGGGCCAGAGACGAAGGGGAAACCCGGGAGCGGGACGGGTTAAAGAACCCCCTTGGGGCAGCAGTGGAAATCGAAACCCTAACACAGTCCATAGTCATTGCACAAACTTTTGTTTTTGTCAACCGGACACCAGCTGAAAAATTGAACAATTACTGAAGAATTCATACACAGATGAGATGTAATTAGGTGGAGTTTGTTTATTCATAATGATAATCAAATTTGCTTCATTCATATCGAATGAATCTGTTTTTAAAAACCCCTTAACCCACAAGGGTGGTTTGCCGTTAATGACCGAGCCAATTTTTACTTCTGACCATGTCTCTTTATGGGGGTTATACCTGGAACGCTTCAACGGATCTTCGCGATTCTGAGAGTTTTTCTCGTGAATATTGTACTTCCGTTAGGGTAAATTTCTTCCATATAACTTGCTTTTTATTTTTGGGGAAAAAAATCGGGGGAAAATTTTGAAAATTTTGCAATTTCAAACTTTGAATTTTATTCCCTTAAAACTGAGAAATATGTCACCAAAATAATTAAGAAATAACTTTCCCACTTCTACTTTACATCACACAATTTAGGAACCAAATTTTTTTTTTCTTAGGAAATTATTAACGGTTAAAAAGGCCCACGATTTTATTTTTATACAACAAAATTACAAAAGCCATTTTTTTAGGGACCACCCATATTTGAAGTCACCTTGAGGGGTCTATATAGCAAAAATACCCAAAAGTGACCCATTCTAAAAACTGCACCCTCAAGGTACTCAAAACCACATTCAAGAAGTTTATTAACCCTTCAGGTGCTTCACGGACTGGAGCAACGGAAGGAAAAAAAAAGATATTTAACTTTTTTACCAAAAATATCTATTACAAACTTTTTTTTTATTTTCACAAGGGTAAAAGAAGCAAATGGACGATAAAGTTGTTGTGCAATTTCTCCTGAGTACCCAATAGCCATAGGTGGTGGAAAACCCCTGTTTGGGCACACGCAGGCTCTTTAAAAGGGAAGAAGCGCCGTTTTGACTTTTTCAACTAAAATTGGCTGGAATTGAGATTGGCGATGGTTCGTGTTTGGAGGCCCCTGATGTCCTAACAGTGGAAACCCCCCCAAAAATGACACCATTTTGGAAACAGACTCCTAAGGAACTTATTGATTGTTTGAGCCTTTGAACCCCCAAGTGTTTCACAAAATTTATAAAACCGGGTCGAAAAATAAAAAAAAAATTTTCCACAAAAATGATTTTTTTAGTCCCAAATTTTTGATTTTTCCCAAGAAATTGGACCCCCCAAAAATTTTGTCCAATTTTCCTGGTCCGCTTGATACCCCATATTGGGGGGGGGGAACTGTTTGGGGCGCATGACATGGCTTTTGGAAAGGAAGTATAAATTTGGAATGCAGCGTTGATGGGGGAAGTTTTCCCTTTTGCAGTGCCCCAGATGTCCTAAAAATGAAACCCCCCACAAGTGACCCCATTTTTGGGGAAAATTGACCCCCTAAGGATTATCAATCTTTGGTAGCACTTTGAACCCCCAATCTTCACACAATTTAAATGCCCGACATGAAAATAAAAAAATCCTATTTTTTTTTTCCCACAAAAATTATATTTTAGTCACTAATTTTTTATTTTCCCAAGGGTAACAGGGAAATTGACCACAAAAGTTGATGTCCAATTTTCCTGGTATGCTGATACCCAAATGGGGGGGAACCACTGTTTGGGTGCCAGCAGGTGGAATGGAAGGAGCACCATTTGACTTTTTTTTTCCCAAAAAAAATTGGTGGAATAGATGGACGCCATGTGATTTGGAGAGCCCCTGAGTTCCTAAACAGTGGGGAAACCCCCCACAATGCCCCATTTGGAAACTAACCCCTAAGGAATTACTAGATCCTTGGTGAGCAATTTGAACCCCAAAGTGCTTCACACAAGTTTATAATGTAACCCAAAAATTAAAAAATCAATTTTTTCCACAAAAATGAATCTTTTCAAACCCCAATTTTTTATTTTCCCAAGGGTAACAAAACTCCAAAAGTTTTGTGCAATTTTTCCTGAGTACGCTGTACCCAAATGTGGGGTAAACCACTGTTTAGGTGCATGGCAAGTTTGGAAGGAAGGAGCCCGTTCGATTTTTCAACCAGAATTGGCGGATGCCTGCGTGTTTGGAGACCCTGACTGCCTAAACAGGTGGAAACCCCCCCAAAAAATGACACCATTTTGGAAACTAGACCCCTCAAGTAACTTATCTAGATTTGTGGTGACACTTTGAACCCGAAGTGTTCACGAATTTATAATGACAGCTTAAAAAAAAACCTTTTTTTTATTTTTTAATAATGATTTTTTGTCCCCATATTTTATTTTCAAAGGGTAACAGGAGAAATTGGACCCAAAAGTTGTTGTCCAATTTGTCCAGCGCTGATACCCAATATATGGGGAAACCTGTATGGGCGCACGTCGGGGCTCGGAAGGGAAGTAGTGACGTTTTGGATTGCGACTTTGATGGAATGGTCTGGGGGTTTTTCATGTCGCATTTGGAGAGCCCCTGATGCGCCGAAACAGTGGAAACCCCCACAAGTGACCCCATTTGGAAAAAGACCCCCAAAGAATTATCTAGATATGTGGTGGCACTTTGAACCCCGAAGGCTCACAAAGTTTATAACGAACAGTCTAAAAATAAAAAATCCTTTTTTTTTTTTACAAAAAAGATTTTTCCCCCCCCAATATTTTAATTACAAGGGAAACAGGAGAAATTGGACCCCAAAAGTTGTTGTCCAATTTGTTGAGTGCTGATACCAAATAATGGGGAGAAAATACTTATGGGGGACACTCGGGGTGGAAGGGAAGTTGACGTTTTGGTTGGCAGACTTTATGGAAGCTCTGGGGGTCATGTGCATTTGGAGAGCCCCTGATGCACCTAAACATGGAAACCCCCCACAAGTGACCTATTTTGGAAAATAAGACCCCACAAGGAACTTTCTAGTGTGTGGAGCACTTTGAACCCCGAAGGCTTCACAAAGTTTAAAAATACAGCCGTAAAAATAAAAAATCCTTTTTTTTTTACAAAAAATATTTTTTCCCCCCAATATTTTATTTTCAAAGGGTAACAGGAGAAATTGGACCCAAAAGTTGTTGTCCAATTTTCCTGAGTCCTGATACCAAATATGTGGGAAAAACACTGTATGGGCCATCGGGGCTCGGAAGGGAATATGACGTTTTGGATTGCAGACTTTGAGATGGTCTGGGCGTCAGTCCTTTTGGGGAGACCCCTAGCACCAAACAGTGGAAAACCCCCACAAGTGACCCCATTTTGGAAAATAACCCCACAAGGAACTTTCTAGATGTGTGGTGAGCACTTTAAACCCCGAAGTGCTTCACAGAAGTTTATAACGACAGCCAAAAAATAAAAAATCTTTTTTTTTTTTTAACAAAAGATTTTTTCCCCTCCAATTTTTTTATTTTCACAAGGGTAACAGGAAAATTGGAACCCAAAAGTTGTTGCCAATTGTCCTGAGTTCGCTGATACCCAAATTGGGAGAAAATACTGTTGGGTACACTTGGGGCTCAGAAGGGAAGTATGACGTTTTGGATTGCAGACTTTGATGAATGGTCGGGCGTATGTCGCATTTTGGAGGCCCCTAGCGCCTAAACAGGGGAAACCCCCACAAGGCCCCCCATTTTGGAAAATAACCCCAAAAGGGGAATTTCTAATTGTGGTGAGCGAATAAAGCCCAAGTGCTTCACAGAAGTTAATAACGACAGCTAAAAAACAAAAAAAATTTTTTTTTTAAATTAATTTTAAAAACCCCATTTTTTATTTTCCCAAGGGTAATAGAAGAAAAGGACAAATTGCATTTAAAACTTTGGGGTCCAGAGTACACTGATACCCCATATGGGGGGAAAAACTACTTTTTTGGGGCGCAGGCAGAGCTCGAAGTGAAGAGCCCGTTTGACTTTTTCAATGCGAATTGGCTGGAATTGAGAACAACGCCAGTCAATTTGGAGGCCCCTATGTTCCTAAACAGCGGAAACCCCCCAATTCTAAACCTCCCCAAACCCAACCCCAACAAACCCCTAACCCGTCCCAACCAAAACCCCAAACCAACCCCAACCACCCCAACCCTAATCCCAACCCAACCCTAATCCAACTTTACGCCAATCCTAACCCTAACTTTAGCCGCAACCCTAACCCAAGGGAAAATGGAAATAAATATTTTTTTTTATTTTATTATTTTTCCCTAATAAGGGGGTATAAAGGGGGGTTTGATTTACTATTACGCGGGTTTTTATTTTGGCAGTGTGACGCTAAAAGCGCTTTATTTGCAAAAAATAGTTTTTGCATCACCACATTTGAGGCTATCATTTTTGTATTTTTTTTTCCCACAGAGTCATGTGGGGGTTTATTTTTTGCGGGACAGGTGATTTTTTATGGTACCATTTTTGAGCATGGACGTTTTTTGATAGCTTTTTTTTCGATTTTTGGGGGTTAGAATGAACAAAAATCACAATTTCATAATTTCTTTTGGGGGAGCGTTTATACCGTTCCGGGTGGAAAATTGATAAACATTTTATTTTGGTCATAGATTATGGTGATACCTCATTTATATCATTTTTTTTAGTTTTGGCGCTTTTATAGAATAAAACCAATTTTAATAAAAAATTAATTTTTTGCATCGTTTATTCTGCACTATAAACTTTTTTATTTTTTTCGTTGATTGCTTTAGGGGCTCGTTTTTTTTTGCGGGACAAGAGACTTTTCACGGACAATGTTTATTTATATTTCCCTCTTTTTGATCGCTTTTTCCACTTTTGTTCGGGCGGTTGGATAAAGCATTGATTTTTTGCTTTTTTTTTTTTTTAAGAGGTTTCACTAAAGGGGTTAACTAGTGGGACAGTTTTTAGTGGGGGTTGTTGCGGACGCGGCGATACCAAAATATGTGCTTTATTGTTTTGTTTTTTTTATTTACAGAAAAAATGAATTTATTGGGGAATATTTTTTTTTTTTTTAGATTTTTTTTAAACAATTTTTATTTTTTTTTTTAAAATTTTTTACTTTGCCCAGGGTGGGACATCACTGTATAGGTCAATCGCTGGTGGACTGTGCCAGCACTCTGTCACACCAGCATGTCTGGCATCGCTGCAGCTTCCAGTGCCTTCTCAGCAGGCATGAGGAAGCCGCCTCCTGCAGGACCGGATGGACCCCCCGGTGCCACTTGGATCCGGGTCCGCAGGGAGGAAGGACCCCGGAACAGCCGGACACATCGCGGCTTGAGGGTCCGGGGGAGCGCGCAGGAGCCCCCTCCCTGCGCGATCCCCCCGGCCCCGGACACCGCACATATTTGAAGCGGTGGTCCAGGGGTTAAATGTGCAGGGGGGTCCGTACCGCTTCCGACCATAGGCCGGGTGCAGCGTGATAATCAGCTGACCCCGGGCCGCGTGGCTGCGTCCCCCCGGGAGCGCGTCCGACGCTGGGACATACTACCGTCCATGGCATAGGGCCCAGTACCATGGAGGGATAGAAAACGCGGATGGCAGAAAGGGGGGTTTAAAAAATATAACTGCCAGTTTCCCGTTGATGAGTTTTTTTATGAAGCAAGGCAAGGACAGTGGCAGAGGAATTGCTGACCATCAGGTTGAGGAAGTGAGCCAAGGAGGGGCCGTGTCAATAATGCTGCAAACCTGGGGCGGCCCTACGGCGGCCAACTTTACACACGGTTGCATGGTCGCACCTCAACCCGATGGTACACAATTCCGCCATGTCCCGGCCAGGATGTCGCTGCAGAAACCACTGTCGTGCCACTTCCACCCGCCTGTTTCTTCGGCCTACAAGTTCAAAACTAGGGGCCCAGCGGATTTACCGGAGACTGAACCGCCTGCCACCAGAAGACGGTCAATTCCAAGGCCCACTCGGGAATTCCCCGACGCTGCCGGGGGCAACAAACCCCTGCGGTCATCTGCTGAGGAGGAAAAAGGACACAATAATTTTCTAGTTGTTTTTTAACCCTTTACTAACCAGTTCCCCACCCAGGGTTAAACTTTGCTAAACCCTTCATGCCCACCTATTTTAACCTAAGACCGGCCATTTTTAAATTCTACCGTGTCCCTTTATGAGGTAGAACTCAGGAACGCTTCAACGATCCTAGCTTTTAAAGAACTGTTTTTTTCAAGACATATTGGGCTTCAGTTGTGGTAAATTTTAGGCAAAATTTTTGAGTTTATTTGTGAAAAAAAGGAAATTTGGCGAAAATTTTAAATTTGCAATTTTCAAATTTTGAATTTTTTAGTTAAACCAAGAGTATGTGACACAAAATGTTAATAATAACATGCTCCACAGCACAATTTTGGTTTTTTTTTTTTTAAAAGTTATAAGGGTTAAAAGTTGACAGCGTTTTCATTTTACAACAAAATTTACAAAACCCTTTTTTAGGGACCCCTACATTTGAAGTCTTTTGGGAGGGGTTCATATGCAGAAAATACCCAAAACGACACCATTCTAAAAGCTACAGCCCTCAACTGATCAAAACCACATTCAAAGAAGTTTAATTAACCCTTCAGGTGCTTCACAGGAGCTGAAGCAAAAATGGAAGAAAAAAAAAAATTTAATTTTTAGTCACAAAATGTATTTTACAAACAATTTTTTTTTTTTTTCAAGGGTAAAAGGAGAAAATGGACAGAAAATTGTTTTGCAACTTCTCCTGGTACACCGTACCCCATAGTGGGGGGAAAACCGCTGTCTTGGGCGAACGGCAGGGCCGAAAAGGGAAGGAGCACATTTTACTTTTTCAAACCAAAATTGGCTGGAATCGTATTGGACGCCATGCGCGTTGGAGAGCCCCTGATGTCCTAAACAGTGGAAAACAACTACAAGTGACCCCATTTTTAGAAAAAAAACCCCCTAAGGACTTATTAGATCTGGGTGACCACTTTGATCTCCAAGTGCTTCCACAAACTTTATAAAAGTAAGCCGAAAAAATTAAAAAATCATATTTTTTCCACAAAAATGATCTTTTCCACCCAAATTTTTATTTTCCCAAGGGTAACAAGACCCCAAAAGTTTATTGTGCAATTTTCCTGAGACGCTATACCCCTTGTGGGGTAAACCACTGTTTGGTCATGCAGAGCTTGGAAGGGAAGGGCGTCATTGAGTTTCAACACAGAATGGGCTGAGCCAGTGGCGGTAGACCCCTGATGGCCTAAACATGGAAACCCCCCCAAAGACACTATTTTGGAAAAAAAAAAAAAAAACCCTCAAAACTTATCTAAGGTTTTGGGAAAAATTTGAACCCCCCAGGTGTTTCACTAAAGTTTATAACCCTGAGCGTGAAAATAAAAAAAATCATATTTTTTCCACAAACATGATCTTTTAGTCCCCATTTTTTTTTTTCCAAGGTAAAGGAAAATTGGACCCAAATTGTCCATTTGTCCTGATAGTGATACCCCATATGTGAAGAAAACTATTAGGGCACAATCGGGGCTCAGAATGGAAGTAGTGAGTTTTGAAATGCAGTCTTTGGAAGGCTGGGGCATCATTTACGTTTGGAGAGCCCCTGATGTGCCTTAAACAGTGAAACCCCCACAAGTGATCCCTTTTGGAAACAGACCCCCCCAAGGAACTTATAGAGTGTGTGAGCAGTTTGAACCCCCAAGTGCTTCACAGAAGTTTTAAAACGCAGAGCTGTGAAAATAAAAAATAATTTCTTTTCTGAAAAAATGAATTTTTATCCTGCAATTTTTTATTCTTCACAAGGGTAACAGGAGAAATTGGACCCCAAAAGTTGTTGTCCAGTTTTCTGATATGCTGGTACCCCATATGTGGGGAACCATTGTTTGGGCACATGTCGGAGCTCGGAATGGAAGTAGTAACGTTTTGAAATGCAGACTTTGATGGAATGGTTGAGGGCGTCATGTTTACATTTCGAGAGCCCCTGATGTGCCTAAACAGTTAGAAACCCCCAAGTGACCCCATTTGGAAAACTAGACCCCCCAAGGAACTTATCTAGTTGTGTGGGTGACACTTTGAACCCCCAAGTGTTTCACAGAAGTTTTTAACGCAAAGACGTGAAAATAAAAAAATCTTTTTTTCACAAAAATAATTTTTAGCCCCCAATTTTTATTTTTCCCAAGGGTAACAGGAGAAATTTAGACGGCAAAAGTTGTTGTGCAGTTTCTCCTAAGTACGCTGATACCCAATATGTTGGGGTAAACCACTGTTTGAGCACACGTCGGGTTTGGAAGGAGGGAGCACCGTTTGACTTTTTGAACGCAAAATAGGCTGAATCAATGTGGTGCCATGTCACGTTTGGAGAGCCCCTGATGAGCCTAAACATTGGAAACACCCTCAATCTAACTCAACACTAACCACAACACACCCCTAACCACATCCCTAACCCCCCAAACACAACCCTAACCCTAATCCCAACCCTAACCATAACCCTAACCCCAACACACTCCTAACCCTAATCCCAACCCTAACCATAACCCTAACCCCAACACACCCCAAACCTTAATTCCCAACCCTAACCATAACCCTAACCACAAGCCTAACCCTAACCCAACCCTAACCAAAACCCTAACACCAACACAACCACCCCTAACCCTAATCTTAACCCTAATCCCAACACTAACTCTAATTCCAACCCTAACCCTAATTCCAACCCTAACCCTAATTCTAACCCTAACCCTAATTGAAAAATAAAAATAAATATATTTTATTTATTTTATTATTTGTCCCTACCTATAGGGGTGACAAAGCGGGGGTTATTTCTTTTTTTTATTTTGATCACTGTGATAAGGTCTATCACAGTGATCAAAAGTACCTGCGATGAACGAATGAATCTGCCAGCTGGCAGATTTGGCTGCGTACTTGCGCATGCGCCTGCCATTTTCGAGGATGGCGGCGCCCATCACGATACGGCGGACACCGGAAGGGACATCGGGCCATCAGGCCTTGAAAAGTACCAGGGAGGTGAGGGGGTGATCGGAAGGTGGGGGAGGAGGGAAGGGGAGCAGATAAGGACGGCGGCAGATCGCCGCCGTCAGTCGGTGGCGGGGCCAATCGCCCCAGTCAGTCGGTTTGGGGGGGTCTGATTAGTGTCTCCAGCCATGGCCGATGCTATTTCAGCACTGGCCAGGGCTGGATTGAAATTTACTATCGCTCTGATTGCTGCTTCACTTTCAACAGCCATCAGAGCGATCGTAAGCCATGGGGGGGCAAAGCCATCCCCCTGGGGTAAAGCACAAAGCCTCCTGTGCCTGCGGGTTGGGACCTTTCATGATCCCAGTCACCCGACCCGCAGGAACGCGATCCCACCATGACGCATATGCTGCGTCACAGGTCGGGAAGGGGCAGGTTTTCATGACGCATACGCTGCATCACAGGTCGGAAGGGGTTAAATTGTTACATTTTGTTAACCCTTGCTATGCCTCCTGTCTGTCACTGCATCTCGCAAACCTGCTAACACTTCCTCCCCTGGAAAGGGACGCGCCCCTGCTGCAGTATCAAAAACATGCTGGAAGACAATCTGGACAGTGGTTTTTTCCCGAACACAGCAGTGAAGCACACAGTTTGCATCGCATTGACAGCCTTCCAACCACAAAAAGTTCAGTTGTCAGCGCAAAACATTAGCAGTCTTGCAGCGCTGTAGTTCTGTGTACAACCCCCCCAAGGACAGCATCTGCAAAGAGTTTGTATGTTCTACCCGTGTTTGCGAGGGTTTACTCCCAGTAATTATTTTTCTACCCCCACTACAAAGACATACAGAAAGTAAATTTTGATTGTTAGTCTCAATGATCACAGTGCCAGTAATTGTCTGTAATGCGAATGTTGAATTTATTGGCACTTAAAGTGATAAACCCCCCCAAAATTGAAAGTGATGCTCATGTGTAGCCCTGGTACACAATACCAGGAGGATGAGTGGAGAGGTAACAGTTAAGGGTCTCTTCATAACATCATGTACACTTCTGGACACACCCAGCAGGGTGTGGAAGGGAGTGATTTAGTCAGTCATTTCCTGTCCTTGGACAGAGTAGACGTGTCCAGTTTGAGCCTGTCAGCAGTTCAGAAAGTGGGGGCTGGTACAGGTGGTCTAATTCACCTTTTCTAGTCAGAGCTGTGCCCCACGGAAGAAAGACTGAACTATCTATTAAGAGTCGAGCAAATCGAAGGGCAAAGTGGAAGGAAGATATTGGAAAAGTGCTTTGGCTTGGAAAAGTCCTGCACATTGCAACCGGTCACTGGGACCGAAGGATCACTATTTGCTACAAGCATAGTGTTAAGAAAACCAGATTTTACCGGACCCTAGGTCGCGGCAAACAGCCCCATATAGTCAGTACGTAACTGGAGTCAGGTGGAATAGGGACTTTGAGTCAAGCGCAGACAAAGCAGGAAACCCAGTTTCATCAATTGGAAGACTTCACCACAAATCTGACTGGGCAGAACAGCTTTGGAATAGCTGAAATTAAAGAGGAACTACGCTGCAAGCTGGTTGTACTCATCGTTATTGGACAGTAAAGGAGGCCCCTAACTTTTCTTAGCTGTTTGCCTCAAAGCTCATCCTCCATCAAACCCCATCAGCCTCCCTGGGACCTGTCTTACCATCTTGCAAGTAAAGGTATGGAAAGACGCTGACCGTGTGAGACTGTTTATTTATCTGCACCCGACTTTAATGACTTCATAGACTTTGAGGGACCAGTCCCACCTGTAGGGGGCCCGACATCTAGCTTGCATCACCATCCCCTCAGAGATCTATGCAGCGCTGGTACAAATTACCAGAATACTACAGGTGGCGTCACGAACTGTATATAAATCTATCCCCTTGTAAATATATCCCCAACAACGCCAGACCGCCAGGGCCACAGACCCAGCCCACAGCTACCTGTGACAAATCCCATAGACTTCTTACGGGCTCGGGGTCTGAGTACCCCATTGCCCTGGTAACCCACAATTGTGGTGGCGGGTCGACAAAAAACTTTGGGCACGAACAGGATACAAAACTTGCAGCCATTGCGAGCCCTGTGTGCCTGTTGGGGTGTTTTGGTGAAAAAGATGTTGCTGTTGTTTGGCGCCAAATACCGCCAAAATTTGCCGCCAGATTCGCGCCCTCGGCGCTGGAGAAGAAGGTGGGCGTACCTGAGAGAGCGCGCAAAGTCTTGGACACGCCCCCGGCTCTGACTCATCGGCAGGTCCTGCAACAGGAAGTGAACGCTCTGACATCAGAGCGCCTGCGACGAAGGTCCCCGTTCCCACTGCGGTGCTGTGAAACAGCAGCGTCTGAAACCGGTAGGCTCCGTTTAACCAAGGGGGCGCTAAGATGTCACAACAAACCGGCTGACAGTGCGGCCCCGGCCGGAGGCCCCAATCCCGCACCGTCTGGTATTGTAGCGCAAGATGGGGGCGCAGGCCCTGCACCCAGTCCGGTAGTCCCGATCATGCCACTAACGCTCCCATATATGCCTGGGGCGAAATGGCTTCCCAATACAGCGGTGGGCCAGGCACATTAGCAGGCTTCAAGCGGAAGTTATGCAGCATCCTAGAAATGTCTCCATTGCCTGAGAGACAAAAAGCTGCTGTGCTAATAGGGCAGCTAACTGGCGCTGCTGAGAGGGAAGTGGAGACTTGGGATACCGTTGATCAGGAGTCGGTACCTGCGATCTTCCTAAGCTGCATGCCATATTTGAAGACCGCACAGAAACGGATCTCCGGATGGCCTTCTATCACTGTTCACAACAGCCAGGTGACAGCATCCGGGACTACGCTTGCCGACTACAGGGAGCCCTGAGAGCCCTCAAGCAAATTAACAATTTAAATGCTATCGACGAGAATAGAATGCGAAAGAACAATTTATACAGGGATGAGATCCCCAGAGGAACGCAGAACTGTAAATTGGTGGTCCTTAGATACATCCGGATGCTACCTTTGATGCCCTAAAGGACATGGCAATAAAAGGGCTGCGGCCCCTGGGCAAACCTGAGGTGGCCACCCAACATCATCAGGGTGAAGTCACTCTGGAACCGGCAGTAACCCCCTGTTCCCCTTAGTGGCCGAAGCCAAAGCGCAGATGACACCTCCTAGTGAATTGGACTGTCTGCGCTCAGAGGTGCGCCAGCTGACTAAAAAATCTGGCCGCTGTGATGAGTGCCCTGCAGCTGCGGAAAGAGGAGGAAGGGAAGATCTTGTTAGCTGACTGCCCAGAGGACATTCGTGGATGCACCGGAGAAGAAAGACGTCGCCCCCCCGAGGAGGACAACGCCACCCCCAGGAGCAACCTCTGATCAACACCCTCCTCGTCGAGAGATCATCTGTTATCGCTGCAACCGGAAAGGTCATCTGTCTACACAGTGTCCTTTAAACGGGCAAACCTGGGTCCAAGGGCCAACACCCAGGAGAATACCCGTCAGGCCCCCTAGACTGGAACCGCAGTATGTGGGCGGGCGACCCTACCTGTCTATTATTCTAGATGGTATGCTGTTCCAGCATTGTTAGACACTGGGTCCCAGGTGACCCTAATACCTGATGCTCTATAATACCAAGTACTGGTCAATGGACAGTCTTAAACTCCGAGCCTTGACTTTACTGTGTATGCTTCTAATGGTCTTCCTGTAGAAGTACTCGGAACAAAATGTGTAGATGTAAAGGTGGGCAGAGAGGAGTTGAAAGACCAAGGGCTTCTGGTAGTAAAGACTGTAAATGAGGAGAACGGTTTAAATATAATTTTGGGTACTAACATTATCGGTAATTGTTTGGGAGAAGTTGTGTTCTTGCTCCAACAGCTCGCTGAGATTGCCCGACCAAGGCAGAGAGGAGTAATTCAAAGAGAGATCCGGGCCCTGGTGTGTCAGCACAAAGCGAAGCTTACCGACGGCGAAATTGGTAATGTACGGGTCACTGACTCGGATCCTATTGTGATACCCCCAATGAGTGAAATGATCATTTGGTGCAGGGCGGCCATAGGTCTGAGAGACAGAATTACCAAGCTGTAGTAGAACCCCACCATTCAGAACATAGACCACACTTATGACTGCTAGAGAGTAGTAGAAGTGGTGAATGGAAGAGTACCGTACGGCTTCTCAATTGGGGAGATGATGAGGTAAACTTACCCCGTTATGCAACCATTGCTAAACTACATGCTGTGATAATAATTCTATTCTCCCGGCTGAGTCCTAGACTCCTGTCAAATAGCGGAGGACAATGACCCAGCAAACTCAGGTGGCGGAATGGTGTCAGCAACTCCATGTTGGGACGGACACCACTCCCGCTCACCAGAAGCAAGGGTATTACGGGTGGTGCAAGAGTACGCCCAAGTGTTTAGCAAAAATCCACTTGATTTTGGACAATTAAGGGAGTACAACACATATCCCTACAGGCAGTCATTCTCCCATCAAAGAGCGGTATAGGCCCATACCTCCAGCTCATTATCAGAAGGCTAAAGAAATGTTGAATGATATGAAGAAAGCTGGGTGATAAGGGATAGTGTAGCCCTGGGCAGCCCCTCTAGTTCTGGTTAAAAAGAAAGATGGTAGTATGAGAATGTGTGTGGATTACAGGCAGGTGAACCGCATAACACACAAGGATGCATACCCGTTACCACGTATAGAGGAATCATTAGCTGCTCTGGAAAACGGCTAACTACTTTTCTACCCTCGATCTGACTAGTGGTTACTGGCAAGTGGCTGTGGCTGAGGAGGATCGTGAGAAAACGGCTTTCACCACCCCAATGGGCTCTGTGAGTTCGACAGAATGCCGTTTGGGCTCAGCAGTGCCCCAGGAAACATTTCAGAGAGTGATGGAAAATTGTCTGGGACATCTCAATTTTGAAACCGTGCTGCTATAACCTAGACGACGTTATCGTGTATTCCAAGACATATGAGGACCATCTGAAGCACCTGGCAGAATTTGTTTGAGTCCCTGTCTCGGTACGGGATGAAGTTGAAACCCTCAAAATGCCATCTACTCAAACAGAAGGTACAATACTTGGGGCACATCGTCAGTTCGGAAGGAGTAGCGCCGGACCCAAGAAAGTCACTGCCATCCAGAAGTGGCCGAGCCGAAGAACCTTAAGGAAGTGCGACAGTTCCTGGGACTAACGGGTTACTACAGGAGATTCGTGAAAGATTACACGAAGAAGGCAGCTCCTTTACGGGACCTCCTAGTAGGACAATCCCTAAAGAGCAGAAACCCTCCCTTTAACTGGGGTAAAGAACAGGCCGAAGCATTCCAAAAGATGAAAGAGATCCTTACAGTGATGAGATCTTAACCTATCCTGATTACAGTCAACCGTTCTTGTTGTACACCGACGCCAGTAATGAAGGGTTGGGAGCAGTTCTCAGTCAGAAGCAGAATGGCCAAGAAAAAGTCATCGCTTATGCTAGCAGAAAACTCAGGCCAACTGAAAGGAATCCGGAAAATTATAGCAGCTTCAAGCTGGAGTTTTCTGGCGCTGGTCTGGGCCATTACTGAAAGATTTAAGCATTATCTGGCCTCTAATAAGTTCACGGCGTACACAGACAACAACCCGTTAACGCACCTGGAAACTGCCAAGCGGGGTGCCATGGAGCAGCGATGGATGGCTCGGTTGTCCAATTACCAGTTTACTATCAAGTACCGGCAGGTCGAAAGAATGCTAATGCTGATGCGTTGTCCCGAATGCCGCATGACTCTGATATGGAAGAAGAATCGGACGACCTGGAAGAAATTGAACTACCTGCGTTCCATAGAAATGGGGTAGTCCACGAGCATCGAGTCCACAGAAAGCAGTATGGTGCAACATTAAATCCTTTACCCCATCACAGCTGGAAAGAGACTCAGGACAGTGATCCAGTGGTCAGCCGCATCAAGGAGTTGTTAAAACAGGAAGGCTCCTCTTTGGAAAAGGATGCACCTATGTCAGCAAAGCTCCTGTGGAACGAGAAAAGCAGGTTGTTCCTATACCGTGAGAAGTTGTGCAGAAGATACGTCAACCCCAGAACCCATGAGATGGTCTGGCAAATAGTGGTCCCCAAGGCAGACGTCCCAATGGTGTTGGAAGCGTACCACGATCAAGCAGGACACTTTGGCTGGAGAAAGCTGGAGACCCTGTTGAGATGCCGGTTCTACTGGGTAGGGATGCGCAGCTCCATCGAGAGGTGGTGTCGGAACTGTGGACCTTGTGGTCTCAGAAGAAAGGACTACGGTAGTCAGAAGGCACCCCTGCAACCTATCCGGACGACTCGTCCCCTGGAGATTGTGGCCCTGGACCACGTCAAATTGTCGCCAAGTAGATCTGGATACTCATACGCCTTGACTATGGTGGACCATTACTCCAGATTTCTGGTGGTTGTTCCAGTGAAGGACCAGACCGCAGTGACGGCCGCGAAAACCTTTCAAGCAAGCTTCTGCAGACCGCATGGGTATCCCGAGCAAGTCTTAACCGATCAGGGACCTGCTTTCGAAGCTGATTTATTCAAGGAATTCTGTCACATGTACGGGTGCAAGAAAATTAGAACAACGCCATACCACCCTCAAACCAACGGTCTTTGTGAAAAAATGAACCATATTGTCCTTGACTTTTGAGATCCATACCGTTGGAAGACAGAAATCGATGGCCGGACTTACTACCTGATTTTGGTTGATTGTATAATCATATACCTGTAAGTTCAACTAACTGCACTCCAGCCTATCTTATGAGAGCAAGGCCTGGAAGACTACCAATGGATCTAGAACTTGGAGTGGTAGAACCGGAGGCAGACGACGCCGTTGAAAACTGGGACGTCAATCGGCAAGAGCAATACAGAAGAGTACAAATCTGTGTAGAGGAAAGTCTCAATAAGGCACGGGAGAAACAGGAAGATGTTTACAACCGAAATGCTCCTGCCAAGCCTTTGATGCCTGGAGAGGTAGTATTAAAAAGAAAAAGGAAGATGCACAAACTGGATAACCAGTGGGAGCAAGAACCCTACGTCATACAAGATTCTAAATATGACAACAGAAAAGTTTGTGTCGTCAGTAAGGACGGAGAAGAACAACAATCACTGTGTCCAGAGATCATTTGAAGTTGTGTCCAGAACATTTAAAAGCGTTGTGAAAAGAACCCTGTCCTCAATCAAGGAAAAGAAAGGAAGAGGTCCTACACACCGATCTGGGAGATTTTCCTGCGGATTGGCCCCGACTGGGAGATGCTGTGATAATTCCAGTGTTGCAGTTTTATCAGCCACAAGAGGAAGTTCTACCTCCAGTTGTGCCTGTGGTGCCAGTTGAGCCCGCTCAGGAGTTACCCATTCCAGCAACACCTCAACCTGTGGAACCTCAAGATGGATCATCTGAAGCAGCGCCCCATACTATGGGATCCCCTGGTGAAGCTGACTCACACCGCCCAGCCATCAGTACGCTTGCCAGATCCATAGAAAGATTAAGGCAGTTCTATAGTTTGCCGTTACGCAGTGCAGACAGATCGCAACTTGATATACCTGAGGCTACACCACGTAGATCAGAGCGAACCACCAAAGGGAAGTTACCCATTAGATATCAGCAGTGATTATAACGAATTCATGTGAATATTGTGAAAAGTCTATATATATATATATGTGTTTTTCCCTATTATGTCTTCGTTTAACAATGGACTCAGAGGCTGAGGACTGAGCCAGCCCAAAAACTGTATCCTGTAAATAGTTGCACTAAAGTGCCTTTTTAATGGTTTCACATGAAACCTTGACTTACCTCTGAACCAAAAACCCGTGTGGTGTGGCACTGAGTGAGGTCTGCATTCGGATGTCCTGCAGCCCACCCAGGACCCACGTTGAAGGTTTGGTGCGGGTCCTTCACAAGAATACTGTATATTTATTGAATGCTATTTAATACTTTTTATTTCTATATATAATGTTATTGTTTGCAACGTTCAAGATATCCTCACCTCCCGGATGGGACGAATTAATGTTATTGTTAATGTTTTCATGCATAAACAAATGTCTCTTTTGTATTTTACAGCCCGGGAGTGCTGTCGTTTACCATGGGGGAATGTGTAGCCCTGGTACACAATACCAGGAGGATGAGTGGAGAGGTAACAGTTAAGGGCTCTTCATAACATCATGTACACTTCTGACACACCCAGCAGGGGTGTGGAAGGGAGTGATTTAGTCAGTCAGTTTCCTGTCCTTGGACAGAGTAGACGTGTCCAGTTTGAGCCTGTCAGCAGTTCAGAAAGTGGAGGCTGGTACAGGTGGTCTAATTCACCTTAGTCTAGTCAGAGCTGTGCCCCACTGGAAGAAAGACTGAACTATCTATTAAGAGTCGAGCAAATCGAAGGGCAAAGTGGAAGGAAGATTATTGGAAAAGTGCTTTTGGCTTGGAAAAGTCCTGCACATTGCAACCGGTCACTGGGGACCGAAGGATCACTATTTGCTACAAGCATAGTGTTAAGAAAACCAGATATTTACCGGACCCTAGGTCGCGGCAAACAGCCCCATATAGTCAGTACGTAACTGGAGTCAGGTGGAATAGGGACTTTGAGTCAAGCGCAGACAAAAGCAGGAACCTAGTTTCATCAATTGGAAGACTTCACCACAAATCTGACTGGCAGAACAGCTTTGGAATAGCTGAAATTAAAGAGGGAACTACGCTGCAAGCTGGTTGTACTCATCGTTATTGGACAGTAAAGGAGGCCCCTAACTTGCTTAGCTGTTGCCTCAAAGCTCATCCTCCATCAACCCCATCAGCCTCCCTGGGACCTGTCTTACCATCTTGCAAGTAAAGGTATGGAAAGACGCTGACCGTGTGAGACTGTGTTATTTATCTGCACCCGACTTCACTGACTTCATAGACTTTGAGGGACCAGTCCCACCTGTAGGGGACCCGACATCTAGCTGCATCACCATCCCCTCAGAGATCTATAGCAGCGCTGGTACAAATTACCAGAATACTACAGGTGGCGTCACGAACTGTATATAAATCTATCCCCTGTAAATATATCCCCAACATACGCCAGACCGCCAGGGCCACAGACCGAGCCACAGCTACCTGTGACAAATCCCATAGACTTCTACGGGCTCGGCTCTGAGTACCCCATTGCCCTGGTAACCCACAATTGTGGGGCGGGTCGACACACTCATCTACACTCAGTGGCACACATATCAGTTTCATAGATTACTATTGTCAGAAAAATGTAAGGATAGTGTGTAGCCCTGGTATGTAAGGCACACATTATCCGGGAGGATGAGTGGAGAGGTAACGGTTAAGGCTCGACATCACTCATATACATTTCAGACACACCCAGCAGGGGTGTATAGGGGAGTGTCCTGTAGCACAGTGCAGTCTGAAAGTTCTCCTGTGAGCGTGCAGAGAGTCGGGACTGGTGCCTTTTGGAGAGCCGAGATCTCCTGTCAACACAGGGAGACGGTACAAAAGTGGAGGCTAGTACGGATGATCGAATATTATCCTAGTCTAGTCAGTGCTGATATTAAGAGCGCGAGCAGGGCGAAGGGCGCAGTGGAAAGAATCATAGAAGTGCTTGAAGGATTGGACTATCCTGCATTAGTCACCGGTCACTGGGACCGAAGTGTCGCTACAGCTTCAAGCGTAGTGATAGAATAACCAGAGGTTCGCTGGACTTCAAGTCACAGGAACAAGCCCTGTTGTCAGTACGAAACCAGGGTCAGGTAGAACAAGAACTTTGAGTCAGTGCACGACAAGAGAAGGAACTTAGTTCTATCCATTAGAAGACTCGACCACCATGCTGACCGGGCAGTACAGCTACAGAATTAGCTGGAGTTTTTGAGTGAACTTAGCTTCATGCAAGTTGGACTCGTTACATTGAAAGTTAAGGAGGCCTCTAACCTACTCAGCCGTTGCCTTGAAACACATCCTCCATCCACCCCAACAGCTTCCCGGGACCTGCCTTATCATCTTGGAAAGTAAAAGGTATGGAAAGAAGCTTTAATGTGTGAGACTGTGTCATTTAACTGCACACCTTCACGACATCATCATCACTATAGACCCTGAGGGAAGAGTCCCACCTGTAGGGGACCCGACATCTAGCTGCCACACCATCCCCTCAGAGATCTACAGCAGCGCTGGTCTTAGTGATCAGAAAACTACAGGTGGCGTCACGAACTGTTATATACTAGTCCCCTGTAAATAACCCCCCCCAACATACGCCTGACCGCCAGGGCCACAGACCGAGCCACCGCTACCTGTGACAACCCCATAGACTTCCATGGGCTCGGCTCTGAGTACCCCATTGCCCTGGTAACCCACAATTGTGGTGCGGGTCACGACAACAGTAACATGGGTAGTTGACTCACAGACAGAGGAGGATTGCTGGTATCAGAGGCTGACTGCTACAGGCAACACACATGAAGGAGACCCAACGCAGAATCTGCACATTTACAAACATTTATTTGCACACCCTAACAAAGTGACATCAATTTCACCACAGTTGAAATAGTCTAATAGGGACCGACAGGTCTTCCACAACTCTCAACCCAGCAGATGTACACTCAATCAGTAGTGTTCACATTTTAAAAAAATAGTGGCAGACACCAACAAAGTGGCATCAATTTGAACTCAGTAGAGATATTATAATCGGGCCCGACAGGTCTTCCACTACAGCAATCCAGCAGATGGACACCCAAGCAGGACTGTTTGCATTTCCACAAATTAGTGTTAACATCTCCAGCAGCAGCAACAGCAGGCACATAAGGCCCACTAAATATATCAGAAACTGCAATTATGCGAGAACAATACAGCACACTAAAAACTACAACATCCAGTAACATAAGTTGTCAGTTGTCTTTGGATAGGACGTCAAGTTGGTGGTTCACTAGTGCTTTCAGACACATTAACACCTACCCCACATACACCTCAAACACTAAGCCTAATCCCCCTTCCACCACAACCTCACTTTTTCCCAGTCATGGTGCTCAAATAGTGTGCTAGGAGCACACTATTAGCAACTGGAAATTAGATTTTTTTACTCTGCACAACCTCTGCACACAGCAGAATTTCAGCGGCACAAAATTAGAAGGTGAAATATGACGTGATGAATCACGTTGCTCACAGAAGAAAGAATTGTTTCAGCATGGATGAGGCCTGTATGACAAGATCTGCTCCAAAAAATTTCAAAGTGAGATGTCCCCTACTGTATGACATTAGTAAATTTTTAGGTGTGAATTAGGCCTGTATAACATTGACTACATGTTCCAAACTATTTGTACATGAGATGTCCCCTACTGTATTACGTTAATAACAGAAGAATTTTTTTGGACTGTCGATAAGGCCTGTATAACATTGACTAGATGCTACAACCAATTTCTAAGTGAGATGTCCCATGCTGTATGATGTTAGTAACAGAAGAATTTTTGGGGGCTTGTCGATGAGGCCTAATTATAAACATTGACTACATGCTCCAAACAATTTCTAAGTGTGTTGTCCCCTACTGTATGACGTTAGTAGCAGAAGAATTTTTTGGGACCTGTCGATGAGGCCTGTATAACATTGACTAGATGCTACAAACAATTTCTAGTAAGATGTCTCCTACTGTATTATGTTAATAACAGAAGAATTTTTTTGGCCTGTCAAGGCCTGTATAACATTGATTATATGCTTAAAACAATTTCAAACTGAGATCTCCCCTTCTGTATTCGGTTAGTAACATAAAAAAATATTTTTAGGGTGGATAAGGCCTGTATAATCTAGAAGATTGTCCGTGCATTGGAATACTCTCTTTCCTACATTTGCTGTTGGTAAGGTGCAGGTTTGCTGCAGAAATATGGCCGATATGTCGTTACATGAACTGATCAGGAAAAGGGCCATGACGATGGCGAGAATGGGATCGGACAACAGGATCAAAAACAGGGTGGGTGTTTGAGGTATGAGATCCAGCATCCAGCCTACACTTATTAGTCATTTACCCAACACCAATTACCATAGAGCGTTTGATGCTCGGCAGAAGATAGGTATAACAGATGCGCGTCGCAAGCTAGGCATAAAAAATGGCCGTGAGAAATAGGATGTCAAAGATGCATATAATCTAGAAGATAGGCTCAAAACAATTTCAGACTGAGACCTCCCCTTCTGTATCACATTATTAAAAAAAAATATTTTTAGCATGGATGAGACCTGTATAATCTAGAAGATTGTCTGTGGCATTGGATCCAGGATCCAGTCTACAACAATTACTCATTTACCCAACTCCAATTACCAGAGAGCGTTTGATGCTCATCGGAAGATAGGCATAAAAGATGCCCATGAGAAATTGGATCCCAAAGATACACATAATCTAAAAGATAGCCTAAGAACTAGAGATGAGCGACTTTGGCTCTGGGAGGGTCGAGTCGGTTTCGGGCCACCTGACTTTCCCAAAAGTCGAGTCGAAGGAAGTCGGCCGACTAATGGAAAAGGTCGAGTCGGAGTCGAAAATCCGACCCCAATGGATTTGACCTTAATACAAAGAGCAGATATACGGTACTGTCTCAGAAGCGTACAGCTATATACGGTGTAGGGGAAAATTTCAATCTCCGTATATATTTCCAGAGTCACACACAGATAGTCAGCATGTATTTGTCCATGATACCAGCCGGTACACGGTAGTGTGTGAGTAGCGTACACCTCTATACAGTGTGGGAAAAAATGAACGGTCGATAACTGTGCAGAAAAAAAGAATAAAAGTATTAGTGCTGTGTAAAAAGCAGTCCGCACAGCAGTGTACACACAGCAATACAGCTAGCAGGCAGCCTAATAACCAGCGCTGCTGCACACAAGAAAATCCTCCCCTGTCACTGCACACTAACTGTACAGCACAATTGCTATCAGCACAAGCACATAAGAACTTCTCTTTCCAGCCCTCTTTCCCTACTGATAAACAACGTCAGCAACCTCTCCCTACTGTTAATATCGGCAGAAGTAAACTGGCGGTCGGCGCTCAGGGCTTTTATAGACACTATGATGCCCCCCAAAGCAAGCCAATCACTGCAATGCCCTTCTTTAAGATGGTGGTGGACGCTGCCCGTGTCATATCGTTGCCCACAGTGTACGTCCTGCTCATTGACTGAAAAAAGGCGCCTGAAAGCATTCTGGGAAATTCGACTTTGGCGCTCGTCTTGCCGACCGCATGGCCGACTGCATGCTATGGTCGGGTTTCGGCCAACGAAACCCGACTTTGGCAAAAGTCGGCGACTTTTGAATCTGACCGACCTGTTTCGCTCAACTCTACTAAAAACAATTTCAAACTCAGATCTCAGCTGCTGTACAAAAAAAATAAATTAATTTTAATGTGCAACAGCTCTGCACACAGAACAATTTCAATGCACTAAATGAAAAGGTTGGATATAGAAGGCTATGTCACTTTTATCAACAGAAAAAAATAAATATTTGAATGTGCTTTAGGTCTGCAGACAGCTTCATATCACCTCCACATAATAACTAGTGATGAGCGAATTTGTTTGGAAAACGACCACCAAACATAAATTCGGCACGAATATGGCACATTTGGATTCGTGATCGGAAACCCGAGCAAAATTTTATAAAATCGGTAACATTCGGCAGAATTGCCGAAAATAATTTGCGTTCTCACAAAAATATTTTCAGCACTTTAGCAACCATAATGGTGGTGTATCATGAGCATTTGGCATATGTTTGATGAGGAGAGGGGGTTTGCAGAGCTCAGAGGTACGGTGTTCTTGTAAGCAGTCATTTTTTTCCTAACTTTATGTGTGCACATTGCGGCTAGTCAATCAGGGCACAGGAAACACCCACACTGTCCTGACACAACGGATTGTGTCATTGGCTGCTGAAAGCACATGTCCCTCTCCAAATAAATAGCGGACATCTTGTTTTAGTGCCATTTTGACACTGTAACAGCGCAGAGAGGCTGCTCCTGACGCTGGCACTGTTAACAGCAATATTTAGCTAGTTGGTTACTGTAGGTGGTTGTATATCAGTCAGATAGTGTAGCTAGATAATGTCCAGTGTGGCTTTAAAATTGACCTTCCGGACTTTATTTTTTTGGGCCATTACTGAGGTCCACAGACAAAGCCAGCAGGGCACATGTCCTACAATGTGTGTTGTGCACTGTGTTCCGTGCATGAGTATAGCATTCTAATTAATATTTTTTCACTAGGTAAATGTGAAAAAGCCTGTTGTATCCCACATTTTAGCTAGTTAGCTAGGTGGTTGTATATCAGTCAGATAGTGTAGTGAGCTACTCTCCAGTGTGGCTTTTAAATTTACCTTCCAGCATTTTTTTTCTTTTTTGGACATTACTGAGGTCCACAAAGAAAGCCAGCAGGGCATGTGTTGTGCACTTCTTCTATTATGCTACATACGAGAGTATAACATTCTAATTAATATTTTTTCACTAGCTAAATGTGAAACCGGCTGTTTGGTGTTATGAAACTGTCTGCAGACCTAAGGCACATTAAGAAAACAAAAAAAAATTTTGTTGCTAAATGTGAAACAGCCTGCCGTATCCCATGTTGTCATTTTGTGGTGGTGATATGAACCTGTCTGCAGACCTAATGCGCATTAAAAAAAAATTCTAATTTTTTTCTGTTGCTAAATGTGAAACAGCCTGCCGTATCCCACTTTGTCATTTTGTGGCGGTGATATGAACGTGTGTGCAAACCTAACATGCATTAAAAAAAATTCTAATTTTTTTCTGTTGCTGAATGTGATACAGCCCGCTGTTCCCCATATTGTCATGTTGTGGCGGTGATATAAACCTGTCTGCAGACCTAAAGCACATAAAAAAAAATCAAATTTTTTCAGTCTGCTGTATCCCACATTGTCATTTTGTGGCGGTGATATGAACCTGTCTGCAGACCTAAAACGCATTAAAAAACAATTATAAGCCCGCTATATCCAACCTTTTCATTTAGGCCTCTTTCACATTTCAGTCATGCAACGTCAGTCAAAATCCGCCAATTTTTGAATTTGGCGGATCCGCTGTTTTCCCATAGACTTGTATTACTGGCGGATTGCGATGGATGGTCGTCCGCTGCATCCTCTCTTTGGCGGATCCGCCAAAATTTTGGCGTCTGCTGTCTCGATTGGACTGACATTGTAACGTTTTTTGTCTGCGTCGAAATGGCGGTTGCTGGCAGATAGCGACGGATCCGCCGCGTCCGCCAAATTTTTACAATGGACGCCTATGGGTGGCGCATTCGTCGCCATCCGTCATTTGACGGATTCACACGACGGATCCGCTGTTTTGGACTGAGCATGCTCCAAAATGTTGGATACTTTTCCAGACAGCCCAAAACCTATATAAACAAGCCAGATCTGCCTCATTGCCACACATGAAGACCAAGCATCAAGACATCAAGACAAGCAAGCCTGAAAACCCTGCTAGCAAGCCTAAAGACCGAAGACCCTGCTAGCAAGCCTAAAGACCCTGCCTGTCAGCTAGCCAGCCAGAGAGATTGGTTGCCAGCCCAGCTGATTCCTGCCAGCCAGTGTGAGTATAATGCCATCATGTGTGATTGCAGCATGTTTGAGTTTTTCCTGCATTCTTATTTTCCTTCATACTGTAGTTATTTTTCCAACATGTTTAGTTTTCATAATGTACTAGTATTTTTGTGTGCGTGCATTTGTGTGTGTGTGTGCATGCATGAGTCTGCGTGTGTTTGTGTCAAGGCATGTGTATTTTGTTTCTTTAACCCCTTCACCCCCAAGGGTGGTTTGCACGTTAATGACCGGGCCAATTTTTACAATTCTGACCACTGTCTCTTTATGAGGTTATAACTCTGGAACGCTTCAACGGATCTTCGCGATTCTGAGATTGTTTTCTCGTGACATATTGTACTTCATGACAGTGGTAAAATTTCTTCCATATAACTTGCATTTATTTATGAAAAAAACGCAAATATGGCAAAAATTTTGCAATTTTCAAACTTTGAATTTTTATTCCCTTAAAACAGAGAAATATGTCACACAAAATAGTTAAGAAATAACATTTCCCACATGTCTACTTTACATCAGCACAATTTTGGAAACAAAATTTTTTTTTGTTAGGAAATTATAAGGGTTAAAAGTTGACCAGCGATTTCTCATTTTTACAACAAAATTTACAAAGCCATTTTTTTTTCGGGACCACCTCATATTTGAAGTCACTTTGAGGGGTCTATATAGCAGAAAATACCCAAAAGTGACACCATTCTAAAAACTACACCCCTCAAGGTACTCAAAACCACATTCAAGAAGTTTATTAACCCTTCAGGTGCTTCACAGGAGCTGAAGCAACATGGAAGGAAAAAATTAACATTTTACTTTTTAGTCACAAAAATGATCTTTTACAAACATTTTTTTTATTTTCACAAGGGAAAAAGGAGAAAAAGGACTGATAAAGTTGTTGTGCAATTTCTCCTGAGTACGCCGATACCCCATATGTGGGGGAAACCACTGTTTGGGCACACGGCAGAGCTGAATGGAAGGAGCGCCGTTTGACTTTTCCAAACCAAAATTGGCTGGAATTGCGAACGGACGCATGTCGCGTTTGGAGGGCCCCTGATGTGCCTAAACAGTGGAAACCCCCCACATGTGACCCCATTTTGGAAACTAGACCCCCTAAGGAACTTATCTAGATGTGTGGTGAGCACTTTGAACCCTCAAGTGCTTCACGCAAGTTTGTAATGTAGAGCCGTGAAGAAAAAAAATCATATTTTTTCCACAAACATGATGTTTTAGTCCCCAAATTTTTATTTTCCCAAGGGTAAGAGGAGAAATTGGACCACAAAAGTTGTTGTCCAACATGTCCTGAGTACGCTGATACCCCATATGTGGGGGGAACCACTGTTTGGGCGCACGGCAGGGCTGAAAGGGAAGGAGCGCCGTTTGACTTTTCCAAACCAAAATTGGCTGGAATTGCGAACGGACGCCATGTCGCGTTTGGAGGGCCCCTGATGTGCCTAAACAGTGGAAACCCCCACATGTGACCCCATTTTGGAAACTAGACCCCCTAAGGAACTTATCTAGATGTGTGGTGAGCACTTTGAACCCTCAAGTGCTTCACGCAAGTTTGTAATGTAGAGCCGTGAAGAAAAAAAATCATATTTTTTCCACAAACATGATGTTTTAGTCCCCAAATTTTTATTTTCCCAAGGGTAAGAGGAGAAATTGGACCACAAAAGTTGTTGTCCAACATGTCCTGAGTACGCTGATACCCCATATGTGGGGGGGAACCACTGTTTGGGCGCACGGCAGGGCTCGAAAGGGAAGGAGCACCGTTTGACTTTTCCAAACCAAAATTGGCTGGAATTGCGAACGGACGCCATGTCGCGTTTGGAGGGCCCCTGATGTGCCTAAACAGTGGAAACCCCCCACATGTGACCCCATTTTGGAAACTAGACCCCCTAAGGAACTTATCTAGATGTGTGGTGAGCACTTTGAACCCTCAAGTGCTTCACGCAAGTTTGTAATGTAGAGCCGTGAAGAAAAAAAATCATATTTTTTCCACAAACATGATGTTTTAGTCCCCAA
The DNA here is from genome assembly GCA_033576555.1 of Oophaga sylvatica. NCBI lineage: Eukaryota > Metazoa > Chordata > Amphibia > Anura > Dendrobatidae > Oophaga > Oophaga sylvatica. Next base: position 27,028 of record JARQOD010005566.1, read on the forward strand.
ATTTTTATTTTCCCAAGGGTAAGAGGAGAAATTGGACCACAAAAGTTGTTGTCCAACATGTCCTGAGTACGCTGATACCCCATATGTGGGGGGGAACCACTGTTTGGGCGCACGGCAGGGCTTGAAAGGGAAGGAGCGCCGTTTGACTTTTCCAAACCAAAATTGGCTGGAATTGCGAACGGACGCCATGTTGCGTTTGGAGGGCCCCTGATGTGCCTAAACAGTGGAAACCCCCCACATGTGACCCCATTTTGGAAACTAGACCCCCTAAGGAACTTATCTAGATGTGTGGTGAGCACTTTGAACCCTCAAGTGCTTCACGCAAGTTTGTAATGTAGAGCCGTGAAGAAAAAAAATCATATTTTTTCCACAAACATGATGTTTTAGTCCCCAAATTTTTATTTTCTCAAGGGTAAGAGGAGAAATTGGACCACAAAAGTTGTTGTCCAACATGTCCTGAGTACGCTGATACCCCATATGTGGGGGGAACCACTGTTTGGGCGCACGGCAGGGCTTGAAAGGGAAGGAGCGCCGTTTGACTTTTCCAAACCAAAATTGGCTGGAATTGCGAACGGACGCCATGTCGCGTTTGGAGGGCCCCTGATGTGCCTAAACAGTGGAAACCCCCCACATGTGACCCCATTTTGGAAACTAGACCCCCTAAGGAACTTATCTAGATGTGTGGTGAGCACTTTGAACCCTCAAGTGCTTCACGCAAGTTTGTAATGTAGAGCCGTGAAGAAAAAAAAATCATATTTTTTCCACAACATGATGTTTTAGTCCCCAATTTTTATTTTCCCAAGGGTAAGAGGAGAAATTGGACCACAATAGTTGTTGTCCAACATGTCCTGAGTACGCTGATACCCCATATGTGGGGGGGAACCACTGTTTGGGCGCACGGCAGGGCTTGAAAGGGAAGGAGCCCGTTTGACTTTTCCAAACCAAAATTGGCTGGAATTGCGAACGGACGCCATGTCGCGTTTGGAGGGCCCCTGATGTGCCTAAACAGTGGAAACCCCCCACATGTGACCCCATTTTGGAAACTAGACCCCCTAAGGAACTTATCTAGATGTGTGGTGAGCACTTTGAACCCTCAAGTGCTTCACGCAAGTTTGTAATGTAGAGCCGTGAAGAAAAAAAATCATATTTTTTTCCACAAGCATGATGTTTTAGTCCCCAATTTTTTATTTTCCCCAGGGTAAGAGGAGAAATTGGACCACAAAAGTTGTTGTCCAACATGTCCTGAGTACGCTGATACCCCATATGTGGGGGGAACCACTGTTTGGACGCACGGCAGGGCTTGAAAGGGAAGGAGCGCCGTTTGACTTTTCCAAACCAAAATTGGCTGGAATTGCGAACGGACGCCATGTCGCGTTTGGAGGGCCCCTGATGTGCCTAAACAGTGGAAACCCCCCACATGTGACCCCATTTTGGAAACTAGACCCCCTAAGGAACTTATCTAGGTGTGTGGTGAGCACTTTGAACCCCCAAGTGTTTCACTAACGTTTATAATGCCCTGGCGTGAAAAAAAAAATTTTTTTTTTTCCACAAAAGTGATGTTTTAGTCCCCAATTTTTTATTTTCCCAAGGGTAAGAGGAGAAATTGGACCCCAAAAGTGGTTGTCCAATTTGTCCTGAGTACGCTGATACCCCATATGTTGGGGGGATACACTGTTTGGGCACACGGCAGGGCTCGGAAGGGAAGCAGTGACGTTTTGGAATGCAGACTTTGATGGAATGGTCTCGGGCATCATGTTCCGTTAGCAGAGCCCCTGATGTGCCTAAACAGTGGAAACCCCCCACATGTGACCCCATTTTGGAAACTAGACCCCCTAAGGAACTTATCTAGGTGTGTGGTGAGCACTTTGAACCCCCAAGTGTTTCACTAAAGTTTATAATGCCCTGGCGTGAATAAAAAAAAAAAAAAATTTCCACAAATATGATGTTTTAGTCCCCAATTTTTTATTTTCCCAAGGGTAACAGGAGAACTTGGACCACAAAAGTTGTTGTCCAATTTGTCCTGAGTACGCTGATACCCCATATGTTGGGGGGAACCACTGTTTGGGCGCATGGCAGGGCGCAGAAGGGAAGCAGTGACGTTTTGGAATGCAGACTTTGATGGAATGGTCTGCGGGCGTCATGTTCCGTTAGCAGAGCCCCTCATGTGCCTAAACAGTGGAAACCCCCACAAGTGACCCCATTTTGGAAACTAGACCCCCTAATGAACTTATCTAGGTGTGTGGTGAGCATTTTGAACCCCCAAGTGTTTCACTAAAGTTTATAATGCCCTGGCGTGAATAAAAAAAAAAAAAAAAATTTCCACAAATATGATGTTTTAGTCCCCAATTTTTTATTTTCCCAAGGGTAACAGGAGAAATTGGACCACAAAAGTTGTTGTCCAATTTGTCCTGAGTACACTGATACCCCATATGTTGGGGGAACCACTGTTTGGGCACATGGCAGGGCGCAGAAGGGAAGCAGTGACGTTTTGGAATGCAGACTTTGATGGAATGGTCTGCGGGCGTCATGTTCCGTTAGCAGAGCCCCTCATGTGCCTAAACAGTGGAAACCCCCACAAGTGACCCCATTTTGGAAACTAGACCCCCTAAGGAACTTACCTAGGTGTGTGGTGAGCATTTTGAACCCCCAAGTGTTTCACTAAAGTTTATAATGCCCAGGTGTAAAAATAAAAAATCCTACTTTTATCCTCACAAAAATGATGTTTTAGTCCCCAATTTTTTATTTTCCCAAGGGTAAGAGGAGAAATTGGACACCAAAAATTGTTGTCCAATTTGTCCTGAGTACACTGGTGCCCCATATGTGGGAAAAAACTGTTTGGGCACAAGTCGGGGCTCAGAAGGGAAGTCGTGACGTTTTGGAATGCAGACTGATGGAATGGTCTGCGGGCGTCATGTTCCGTTTGCAGAGCTCCTGATGTGCCTAAACAGTAAAAAAAACCCACAAGTGACATAATTTTGGAAAGTAGACTCCCAAGGAACTTTTCTAATTGTGCCCCCCTTCTGGAACTAATCTTTCCTGTAAAGTAAATTAGTAGTGCATTGAGGTGTGGTACAATTTGAAACAATCCTTCATACACAGGCCAGGTTTTTCGGGGCAGGTGTCGCATTGGTAAGTGGTGTCCTTGCGTATTCCCCTTTTGTAACACACTCGGCACCTTTTTTGCGGCTTACCTTTGCTTCCAGTTGGCGGGACCACCCCCGGGAAATGCTGACCTGGTATGATACGAGCACCTTCAGTTCCAGAAGTACTGGGGCCCGCTGTTTCCTGAGCGCCAAACATCAGGGCCTTAACCACTACCTCCTGGAACTGAAGGTACGTCGTATCGCTGTTGCGTGCACATCGTGACAGCAGGAAAGCGTTGAGCATTGCCATTTGGACGATGTGCACGGACAGCTTCTTGTACCACACCTTGGCCTTTCTCAAAGCACTGTACGGTTGGAGGAGTTGATCAGAGAGATCAACACCCCCATGTATTTATTGTACCCCAGTACACAGTCCGGTTTGCGGACCTGTGTAGAGGTACCCCGTACAGTGCTGAGGGCGCTGCCATCACCATGTATGGTGGTCAAGAGAAGGACATCCCTCTTGTCCTTGTACTTGACCACCAACAGGTGGTCGCTACATTGGGCTCTGCTCTCACCCTTTCTGAGCATCTGCCCAAGTAGCGTCTTCGGGAGGCCTCTCTGATTTTTGCGGACGGTACCGCAAGCTGCGGTACCTCGCGCAGAGAGGGATTTGTAGAGTGGGACGCTGGAATAAAAGTTATCGGTGTAAAGGTGATAACCTTTATCCAGCAGTGGGTGCACCAAATCCCACACAATTTTCCCACTCACTCCCAGGACGGGGGACACTCAGGGGGTTCAATCCTGGTGTCCTTTCCTTCGTAAACTCTAAAGCTGTGCGTGTACCCTGAGGTACTCTCGCACAGCTTGTAGAGTTTAATTCCGTACCTTGCCCTCTTGCTGGGCAGGTACTGGCGGAATCTGAGCCGTCCCTTAAAATGAACCAAGGACTCATCCACGCAGATGTCCCTTTGGGGCACGTACACTTCAGCAAACTTTTTGCTGAAGTGTTCGATGACCGGCCGAACTTTGAACAGACGGTCAAAGTTGGGGTCATTTTGTGGGGGACACTGTGCATTATCATTATAATGCAGGAATTTGTGGATGGCCTCAAAACGCGTCCGAGCCATGACCATTCGGAACAGTGGAGTGTTGTATAAAATATCAACACTCCAATATTGCCGAAGTTCTGGCTTCTTCAGGATCCCCATATGGAGGACCAGGCCCCAAAACTGCATCATTTCACCTGCGTCTACAGGAGACCAGTTGGAAAATGATGACACTGGGTTTTGCGCCAAAAATTGCCGAGCGTACAAATTAGTTTGCTCCACCACGAGGTTAATAAAATCCTCAGAGAAAAAGACTTTGAAAAAGTCTATTTCTCTGAGGCCCGTGGTGTCAAACTTGATTCCTGATTCTGCCACAAAATCAGGAATCAGTGGCTCGTAATTTTCGGGGGGCGGGGTCCATATGGGGTCCGAAGAGGGGTGCGCTGGTTCATTTTCAGGGGTGGGCGCTGCCTCATCTTCTGTCCTGGGGCGTCTGCGTGGCGGTTCCGCAGGACCCGAGGAGGAAGATGAGGAAGAGGAGGAAGAAGAAGAAGAGGATGAAGAATCTGAAAAGTAAAGAAATGTGGGATCCTCTCCCTCGCTATCAGTGTCGGAGGCAAGTAAAGCGTATGCCTCTTCCACTGAATAGCGCTGTTGGGAAGAACGTGACGAGCGGGACATTTTTTTTGTGAATGTGGTGCTTTGTGTGAACTTTATTTATAACTGTGTGTGTGTGTGGGGGGGGGATAGTGGTTGGTGCAAACTATGCTGAAAGGAAAAAGCTAAAAGAAAAGAAAGAGAATAGGGAAAAAAATGCCTGTGAAAAAAAGTCTAAACCAGCAGGCACGAGCTCTGATAAGTGACCGGTGTCACTTATCAAAGTTCCGCGGCTGCCGGATGTGCGCACAGGAGTGGCGGAAAGGGAAGTGAAAAAAAAAAAAAAACGGCAGGAACGAGCTCTGATAAGTGACCGGTGTCACTTATCAAAGTTCCGCGGCTGCCGGATGTGCGCACAGGAGTGGCGGAAAGGGAAGTGAAAAAAAAAAAAAAACGGCAGGAACGAGCTCTGATAAGTGACGTGTCACTTATCAAAGTTCCGCGGCTGCGGATGTGCGCACAGAGTGGCGGAAAGGGAAGTGAAAAAAAAAAAACGCAGAACGACTCTGATAAGTACGTGTCACTTATCAAAGTTCCGCGGCTGCCGGATGTGCGCACAGGAGTGGCGGAAAGGGAAGTGAAAAAAAAAAAAAACGGCAGGAACGAGCTCTGATAAGTGACCGGTGTCACTTATCAAGTCCGCGGCTGCTAGATGTGCGCACGGAGTGGCGGAAAGTGGAGTGAAAAAAAAAACTGCAGGACGAACTCTGATAAGTGACTGGTGTCACTTATGAAGTTCCGCGCTGCTGGATGTGCGCACAGGAGTGGCGGAAAGGGGAGTGAAAAAAAAAAATGCAGGAACGAGCTCTGATAAGTGACTGGTGTCACTTATCAAAGTTCCGCGGCTGCTGGATGTGCGCACAGGAGTGGCGGAAAGGGGAGTGAAAAAAAAAAAGGACGCAGAGCTCTGATAAGTGACCGGTGTCACTTATCAAAGTTCCGCGGCTGCTAGATGTGCGCACAGGAGTGGCGGAAAGGGGAGTGAAAAAAAAAAAAAAAACGGCAGGAACGAGCTCTGATAAGTGACCGGTGTCACTTATCAAAGTTCCGCGGCTGCTAGATGTGCGCACGGGAGTGGCGGAAAGTGGGGTGAAAAAAAAAAAAACTGCAGGAACGAGCTCTGATAAGTGACTGGTGTCACTTATCAAAGTTCCGCGGCTGCTGGATGTGCGCACAGGAGTGGCAGAAAGGGGAGTGAAAAAAAAAAAAAACTGCAGGAACGAGCTCTGATAAGTGACTGGTGTCACTTATCAAAGTTCCGCGGCTGCTGGAAGTGCGCACAGGAGTGGCGGAAAGGGGAGTGAAAAAAAAAAAAAAAACGGCAGGAACGAGCTCTGATAAGTGACCGGTGTCACTTATCAAAGTTCCGCGGCTGCTAGATGTGCGCACGGGAGTGGCGGAAAGTGGTGTGAAAAAAAAAAACTGCAGGAACGAGCTCTGATAAGTGACTGGTGTCACTTATCAAAGTTCCGCGGCTGCTAGATGTGCGCACGGGAGTGGCGGAAAGTGGGGTGAAAAAAAAAAAAACCTGCAGGAACGAGCTCTGATAATGACTGGTGTCACTTATCAAGTTCCGCGTGCTGAAGTGCGACAGAGTGGCGGAAGGGGAGTGAAAAAAAAAAAAACTGCAGGAACGAGTCTGATAAGTGACTGGTGTCCTTATCAAGTTCCGCGGCTGCTGGAAGTGCGCACGGAGGGGGTGCAAAAGAAAAACGAGCACGAGTGTTGATCGGTGAACTGCGTCACCAATCAACGCTCGGCGGCTGCTAAATGTGTGCAAAGGGGGGGTAAAAAGAGGGGGAAAGGGAAGGGGGGAGGGGGGAATGGGGGATTGGGGTGGATCGGGCAGGGATCGGGGCTCAAAAACTCACGTTTGTAGTCTCTCTTCTTTCTTCTCTCTTCTTTCTTCTCTCTTCTTTCTTCTCTCTTCTTTCTTCTCTCTTCTTTCTTCAGCAGGAGTTGTGGTGTCACAGGCTACTGTGGCACCACAAGGCCCAGCACAGGAGGAGATCTGGCGTGTGACCGCACTGCAGGAATCCTCAGCAAGTGTGAGGACCCCTGCAGTGCGATCAGACAGGTCAGATCCAGTTTGCAGACAGGTCACAGAGCGGTCACATCGCTGCTGTGACCTGTCATTGGTGGGATCGATGATCACATCGATCCCACCAATCAGAGGAGACCCTTGTTTTGCCGGTTGCTAGGCACCGGCCTAGTAATCGGAGCTCACTGCTCCGATTCCTAGGCAGGTCACCGGCAGGTCAGGAAGCAGGGCACAGAGCGGTCACACCGCTGCTGTGCCCTGTGATTGGCGCGATCGTCGATGACATCGATCGCGCCAATCAGCAGCTGCAGGCCCTACTGGGCCTGTCCTAGGCTCCGGCCTAGGATCGGTGCTATTACTGCACCGATCCAGGCAGGTACAGGCAGGGCACAGCGCGGATACACCGCGGCTGTGCCCTGCGATTGGCGCGATCGATGTGATCGGCGATCGCGCCAATCCAGGGGGGGTCTGCTCCTTTCTATGCCCAGGCCTAGGATCGAGTACATCGGTACTCGATTCTAGCCTGGGATCTCACTGTTTCAACAGTGAAACAGTGAGAAAGGCTGTGATTGGCTGTTCAGAATTGAACAGCCAATCACAGCGATCGGGAGTGAGGGTGGGCGGTGACAGACCCCGGGATGCCGGCGCCATCTCTCCTGAGGTAAGATGGCGTCGGAATTTTAATGCGATCATTGCGACTTAAGTCGCAATGTCGCATTAAAGGGCTGGACGTACTATCCCGTCCCCGGTCATACGGGCCCAGGTACCATGGACGGGATAGTACGTCCGATGGCAGTAAGGGGTTAATGTAATGTAACTATATTTTAAATAAAGAGCAGTGTAGCTGCTACATGCATGTGTGTGTGTGTGTGCGTGCATGTGTGTGTGTTTGTGTCAAGGCATGTGTATTTTGTTTCTTTTAATGTAATGTAACTGTATTTTAAATAAAGAGCAGTGTAGCTCCTACTTGACACAAAAAAAGTAAAAAAAAAATTCATTACAATAAAAACTGTCTACAAAAACTGTCCATAGTATAATTTCAAACATAGGTTATTTGTGTTATTATTGGTATACCACACAGGGTATACATAGGTGTATTGTTTTCAAAATGTGGATCTAAAATGTATGGGGTAAGTTAGGTCCATATATATTTGGACAGAGACAACATTTATCTAATTTTGGTTCTAGACATTACCACAATGAATTTTAAACAAAACAATTCAGATGCAGTTGAAGTTCAGACTTTCAGCTTTCATTTGAGGGTATCCACATTAAAATTGGATGAAGGGTTTAGGAGTTTCAGCTCCTTAACATGTGCCACCCTGTTTTTAAAGGGACCAAAAGTAATTGGACAAATGACTCCAAGGCTATTTCATGGACAGGTGTGGGCAATCCCTTTGTTATGTCATTCTCAATTAAGCAGATGAAAGGGCCGGAGTTGATTTGAGGTGTGGTGTTTGCATTTGGAAGGTTTTGCTGTGAAGGAAACATGCGGTCACAGGAGCTCTCCATGCAGGTGAAACAAGCCATCCTTAAGCTGCAAGAACAGAAAAAAAACCATCCAAGAAATTGCTACAACATTAGAAGTGGCAAAATCTACAATTTGGTACATCCTGAGAAAGAAAGAAAGCACTGGTGAACTCATCAATCCAAAAAGACCTGGGAGCCCACGGAAGACAACAGTGGTGGATGATCGCAGAATACTCTCCATGGTGAAGAAGAACCCGTTCACAACATCAACTGAAGTCCAGAACACTCTCAGTGAAGTAGGTGTATCTGTCTCTAAGTCAACAGTAAAGAGAAGACTCCATGAAAGTAAATACAAAGGGTTCACATCTAGATGCAAACCATTCATCAATTCCAAAAATAGACAGGCCAGAGTTAAATTTGCTGAAAAACACCTCCAGAAGCCAGCTCAGTTCTGGAAAAGTATTCTATGGACAGATGAGACAAAGATCAACCTGTACCAGAATGATGGGAAGCCAAAAGTTTGGAGAAGAAAGGGAACGGCACATGATCCAAGGCACACCACATCCTCTGTAAAACATGGTGGAGGCAACGTGATGGCATGGGCATGCATGGCTTTCAATGGCACTGGGTCACTTGTGTTTATTGATGACATAACAGCAGACAAGAGTAGCCGGATGAATTCTGAAGTGTACCGGGATATACAGGTCCTTCTCAAAAAATTAGCATATAGTGCTAAATTTCATTATTTTCCATAATGTAATGATTACAATTAAACTTTCATATATTTTAGATTCATTACACACCAACTGAAATTTGTCAGGTCTTTTATTGTTTTAATACTGATGATTTTGGCATACAACTCCTGATAACCCAAAAAACCTGTCTCAAAAAATTAGCATATCAATAAAAGGTTCTCTAAACGACCTATTACCCTAATCTTCTGAATCAACTAATTAACTCTAAACACATGCAAAAGATTCCTGAGGTTTTTAAAAACTCCCTGCCTGGTTCATTACTCAAAACCCCCATCATGGGTAAGACTAGCGACCTGACTGATATCAAGAAGGCCATCATTGACACCCTCAAGCAAGAGGGTAAGACCCAGAAAGAAATTTCTCAACAAATAGGCTGTTCCCAGAGTGCTGTATCAAGGCACCTCAATGGGAAGTCTGTTGGAAGGAAACAATGTGGCAGAAAACGCTGTACAACGAGAAGAGGTGACCGGACCCTGAGGAAGATTGTGGAGAAGGACCGATTCCAGACCTTGGGGGACCTGAGGAAGCAGTGGACTGAGTCTGGTGTAGAAACATCCATAGCCACCGTGCACAGGCGTGTGCAGGAAATGGGCTACAGGTGCCGCATTCCCCAGGTAAAGCCACTTTTGAACCATAAACAACGGCAGAAGTGCCTGACCTGGGCTACAGAGAAGCAGCACTGGACTGTTGCTAAGTGGTCCCAAGTACTTTTTTCTGATGAAAGCAAATTTTGCATGTCATTCGGAAATCAAGGTGCCAGAGTCTGGAGGAAGACTGGGGAGAAGGAAATGCCAAAATGCCTGAAGTCCAGTGTCAAGTACCCACAGTCAGTGATGGTGTGGGGTGCCATGTCAGCTGCTGGTGTTGGTCCACTGTGTTTCATCAAGGGCAGGGTCAATGCAGCTAGCTATCAGGAGATTTTGGAGCACTTCATGCTTCCATCGGCTGAAATGCTTTATGGAGATGAAGATTTCATTTTTCAGCACGACCTGGCACCTGCTCACAGTGCCAAAACCACTGGTAAATGGTTTACTGACCATGGTATTACTGTGCTCAATTGGCCTGCCAACTCTCCTGACCTGAACCCCATAGAGAATCTGTGGGATATTGTGAAGAGAAAGTTGAGAGACGCAAGACCCAACACTCTGGATGAGCTTAAGGCCGCTATCGAAGCATCCTGGGCCTCCATAACACCTCAGCAGTGTCACAGGCTGATTGCCTCCATGCCACGCCGCATTGAAGCAGTCATTTCTGCAAAAGGATTCCCGAACAAGTATTGAGTGCATAACTGAAAATTATTATTTGATGGTTTTTTTGTTTGTTTTTAAAAAACACTTTTATTTTATTGGACGGGTGAAATATGTTAATTTTTTGAGACAGGTTTTTTGGGTTATCAGGAGTTGTATGCCAAAATCATCAGTATTAAAACAATAAAAGACCTGACAAATTTCAGTTGGTGTGTAATGAATCTAAAATATATGAAAGTTTAATTGTAATCATTACATTATGGAAAATAATGAAATTTAGCACTATATGCTAATTTTTTGAGAAGGACCTGTACTTTCAGCCCAGATTCAGCCAAATGCTGCAAACTTGATTGGACGGCGCTTCATAGTACAGATGGATAATGACCCCAAGCATACAGCCAAAGCTACACAGGAGTTCATGAGTGCAAAAAAGTGGAACATTCTTCAATGACCAAGTCAATCACCAGATCTTAACCCAATTGAGCATGCATTTCACTTGCTCAAATCCAGACTTAAGAGGGAAAGACCCACAAACAAGCAAGACCTGAAGGCTGCGGCTGTAAAGGCCTGGCAAAGCATTAAGGAGGAAACCCAGCGTTTGGTGATGTCCATGGGTTCCAGACTTAAGGCAGTGATTGCCTCCAAAGGATTCGCCACAAAATATTGAAAATAAAAATATTTTGTTTGGGTTATGTTTATTTGTCCAATTACTTTTGACCTCCTAAAATGTGGAGTGTTTGTAAAGAAATGTGTACAATTCCTACATTTTCTAACACATATTTTTGTTCAACCCTTCAAATTAAACGTTACAATCTGCACTTGAATTCTGTTGTAGAGGTTTCATTTCAAATCCAATGTGGTGGCATGCAGAGCCCAACTCGCGAAAATTGTGTCACTGTCCAAATATTTCTGGCCCTGACTGTATATACAAAGGTTTATACAAAGGTAATGGGGTTTATACAAAGGTAATGGGGTGAAGGTGTATACAAAGGTTATGGGGTGAATACTAAGGTTATGGTGTGTATACAAAGGTATACAAAGGTTATGGGGTGTATACAAAGGTTATGAGGTGTATACAAAGGTGTATACAAAGGTTATGGGGGGTAGGTATCTAAAGTTGGAAGGGGGGTTGGTGTTTAGAAATGTTTTATTTTTTTGGTTGGGGGTGAAACAGGAAGTGGAGGGTTCTGTAGCTTGTGCATTGTATATCAAGAGGATGTAAAAGATGGCATTGGAAAACCACTTAAGTAATCTTTTTATTATTTTTGGGTATCATAGGTTTAAGTGTATTTATACTTGCAGATTACTTGGAGGACAGTCTGCCAGGCCCAAGAGGACACAGTCTGCCAGGCCCAAGTTTTGAGTTATGTAAGAATATTGGCAATTGAGCTTTTCTATCTTTTGTATAGTTGCTAAATTGGCTTTATACTTGCAGATTACTTGGAGGACACAGTCTGCCAGGCCCAAGAGGACACAGTCTGCTAGGCCCAAGAGGACACAGTCTGCCAGGCCCAAGTTTTGAGTTACGTAAGTATATTGGCAATTGAGCTTTTCTATCTTTTGTATAGTTGCTAAATTGTCTCTATGCTTGCAGATTATTTGGAGGACAGTCTGCCAGACCCAAGAGGACACAGTCTGCTAGGCCCAAGAGGACACAGTCTGCCAGGCCCAAGTTTAGAGTTATGTAAGAATATTGGCAAATGAGCTTTTCTATCTTTTGTATAGTTGCTAAATTGGCTTTATACTTGCAGATTACTTGGAGGACACAGTCTGCAAGGCCCAAGAGGACACAGTCTGCTAGGCCCAAGAGGACACAGTCTGCCAGGCCCAAATTTTTGAGTTATGCAAGTATATTGGCAATTGAGCTTTTCTATTTTTTGTATAGTTGCAAAATTGTCTTTATGCTTGCAGATTACTTGGAGGACAGTCTGCCAGGTCCAAGAGGACACAGTCTGCTAGGCCCAAGAGGACAAAGTCTGCCAGGCCCAAGTTTGAGTTATGTAAGTATATTGGCAATTGACCTTTTCTATCTTTTGTATAGTTGCTAAATTGTCTTTATGCTTGCAGATTACTTGGAGGACAGTCTGCCAGGCCCAAGAGGACACCGTCTGCTAGGCCCAAGAGGACACAGTCTGCCAGGCCCAAGTTTTGAGTTATGTAAGTATATTGGCAATTGAGCTCTTCTATCTTTTGTATAGTTGCTAAATTGGCTTTATACTTGCAGATTACTTAAAGGACCCAGTCAGGCCCAGTTGTTAAGCCAGTAATGTCTTCTTCTGGGAGCCCCCCGCCACAGCATAGGCGAACTGAGGTATTATTTTTTTTGTTGTCACTGATGATAACATTATTTGCAAACCTATATGCATGTATTCAGTTTTCACAGGAAGCTGAAGCAGAGGGGCTTTCAGAAGGAGATGGTCAGGGTGGAGAAATACCAGGAGTGGGCACACAGAGTGTAAGTTTTGCACAGACAGATCCTCACATCACATTATTACCCAACACAAACATGCATTGATCAACATTGATCACAGCACACACAAAACATACCGCCATTCCATGCACATAATTTTTTTTTTTCTGTTTTATAGTCTTCACAATCCAGGTCTCGTTAGAGAGTTCCTCCAAGGACCTCCCATGGTTGTCAGCATGATCGTCGCAGCGGTCAGCAAGTAAGTACACTTTTTTAGCTTTGTGTTCGCTAAATTCTTTTTACTTCATGTTGCTTAACCCCTTTAACCCCCAAGGGTGGTTTGCACGTTAATGACCGGGCCAATTTTTACAATTCTGACCACTGTCTCTTTATGAGGTTATAACTCTGGAACGCTTCAACGGATCTTCGCGATTCTGAGATTGCTTTCTCGTGACATATTGTACTTCACGATAGTGGTAAAATTTCTTCCATATAACTTGCGTTTATTTTTGAAAAAAACGCAAATATGGTGAAAATTTTGAAAATTTTGCAATTTTCAAACTTTGAATTTTTATTCCCTTAAAACAGAGAAATATATCACACAAAATAGTTAAGAAATAACATTTTCCACATGTCTACTTTACATCAGCACAATTTTGGAACCAACATTTTTTTTTGTTAGGAAGTTATAAGGGTTAAAAGTTGACCAGCGATTTCTCATTTTTACAACAAAATTTACAAAGCCATTTTTTTTTAAGGACCACCTCACATTTGAAGTCACTTTGGGGGATCTATATGGCAGAAAATACCCAAAAGTGACACCATTCTAAAAACTGCACCCCTCAAGGTACTCAAAACCATATTCAAGAAGTTTATTAACCCTTCAGGTGCTTCACAGGAACTAAAGCAACGTGGAAGGAAAAAATGAATATTTAACTTTTTAGCCACAAAAATGATCTTTTACAAACTTTTTTTTTATTTTCACAAAGGTAAAAAGAGAAAATGGACAGATAAGGTTGTTGTGCAACTTCTCCTGAGTACGCCAATACCCTATATGTGGGGGAAAACCACTGTTTGGGCACACGGCAGAGCTCGTAAGGGAAGGAGCGCCGTTTGACTTTTTCAAACTAAAATTGGCTGGAATTGAGATTGGACGCCATGTCGCGTTTGGAGAACCTCTGATGCGCCTAAACAGTGGAAACCCCCCACAAGTGACACCATTTTGGAAACTAGACCCCCTAAGGTACTTATCTAGATCTGTTGTGAGCACTTTGAACCTCCAAGTGTTTCACAAAAGTTTATAATGCCTGGGTGTGAAAAAAAAAAAAAAATTTCCACAAAAATTATTTTTTAGTCTCAAATTTTTGAATTTTCCCAAGGAAATTGGACCCCAAAGGTTGTTGTCCAATTTGTCCTGAGTACGCTGATACCCCATATGTGGGGGGGGGGAAACTGTTTGGGCGCACGGCAGGGCTTGGAAAGGAAGTAGTAACGTTTTGGAATGCAGACGTTGATGGGTCATGTTCCGTTTGCAGTGCCCCAGATGAGCCTAAATAGTGGAAACCCCCACAAGCGACTCCCATTTTGGAAACTAGACCCCCTAAGGAACTTATCTAGATCTTTGGTGAGCACTTTGAACCTCCAAGTGCTTCACACAAGTTTATAATGCCCAGGCATGAAAATAAAAAATCCTATTTTTTCCCACAAAAATTATCTTTTAGTCACTAATTTTTTATTTTCTCAAGGGTAACAGGAGAAATTGGACCACAAAAGTTGTTGTCCAATTTGTCCTGAGTACGCTGATACCCCATATGTGGGGGGGGACCACTGTTTGGGCGCACGGCAGAGCTCGGAAGGGAAGGAGCACCATTTGACTTTTTCCAACCAAAATTGGCTGGAATTGAGATTGGATGCCATGTTGCATTTGGAAAGCCCCTGATGTGCCTAAACAGTGGAAACCCCCCACAAATGACCTCATTTGGGAAACTAGACCCCTTAAGGAACTTATCTAGATCTTTGGTGAGCAATTTGAACCCCAAGTGCTTCACACAAGTTTATAACGTAGAGCCGTAAAATTTAAAAATCATATTTTTTCCACAAAAATGATCTTTTCACCCCAATTTTTATTTTTCCAAGGGTAACAAGACTCCAAATGTTATTGTGCAATTTGTCCTGAGTGCGCTGATACCCCATATGTGGGAGTAAACCACTGTTTGGGTGCATGGCAGAGTTTGGAAGGGAAGGAGCGCCGTTTGACTTTTTCAACGCAAAATTGGCTGGACGCCATGTCGTGTTTGGAGAGCTCCTGATCTGCCTAAACAGTGGAAACCCCCATAAATGACACCATTTTGGAAACTAGACCCCTCAAGGAACTTATCTAGATGTGTTGTGAGAACTTTGAACCCCCAGGTGTTTCACTAAAGTTTATAACGTACAGCCGTAAAATAAAAAATCTTTTTTTTTTTTTTACAAAAATGATTTTTTTCGCCCCCAATATTTTATTTTCACAAGGGTAACAGAAGAAATTGGAACCCAAAAGTTGTTGTCCAATTTGTCCTGAGTACGCTGATACCCAATATGTGGGAGAAAACTACTGTATGGGCACACGTCGGGGCTCGGAAGGGAAGTAGTGACGTTTTGGATTGCAGACTTTGATGGAATGGTCTGGGGGCGTCATGTCGCATTTGGAGAGACCCTGATGCGCCTAAACAGTGGAAACCCCCCACAAGTGACCCCATTTTGGCAAATAGACCCCACAAGGAACTTATCTAGATGTGTTGTGAGCACTTTGAACACCGAAGTGCTTCACAGAAGTTTATAACGTACAGCCGTAAAAATAAAAAATAAATTTATTTTTTTTTTTACAAAAATGATTTTTTTGCCCCCAATATTTTATTTTCACAAGGGTAACAGGAGAAATTGGACCCCAAAAGTTGTTGTCCAATTTGTCCTGAGTACGCTGATACCCAATATGTGGGAGAAAACTACTGTATGGGCGCACGTCAGGCTCGGAAGGGAAGTAGTGACGTTTTGGATTGCAGACTTTGATGGAATGGTCTGGGGGCGTCATGTCGCATTTGGAGAGCCCCTGATGCGCCTAAACAGTGGAAAAACCCCACAAGTGACCCCATTTTGGAAAATAGACCCCACAAGGAACTTATCTAGATGTGTGGTGAGCACTTTGAACCCCGAAGTGCTTCACAGAAGTTTATGACGCACAGCCGTAAAAAAAAAAATCTTTTTTTTTTTTTTTGCAAAAATGATTTTTTCGCTCCAATATTTTATTTTCACAAGGGTAACAGGAGAAATTGGACCCCAAAAGTTGTTGTCCAATTTGTCCTGAGTACGCTGATACCCAATATGTGGGAGAAAACTACTGTATGGGTACACGTTGAGGCTCGAAAGGGAAGTAGTGACGTTTTGGATTGCAGACTTTGATGGAATGGTCTGGGGGCGTCATGTCGCATTTGGAAAGCCCCTGATGCACCTAAACAGTGGAAATCCCCAACAAGTGACCCCATTTTGGAAAATAGACCCCACAAGGAACTTATCTAGATGTGTGGTGAGCACTTTGAACCCCGAAGTGCTTCACAGAAGTTTATGATGCATAGCCATAAAAATAAAAAATCTTTTTTTTTTTTTTTTGCAAAAATGATTTTTTCGCCCCAATATTTTATTTTCACAAGGGTAACAGGAGAAATTGGACCCCAAAAGTTGTTGTCCAATTTGTCCTGAGTACGCTGATACCCAATATGTGGGAGAAAACTACTGTATGGGTACACGTTGAGGCTCGGAAGGGAAGTAGTGACGTTTTGGATTGCAGACTTTGATGGAATGGTCTGGGGGCGTCATGTCGCATTTGGAAAGCCCCTGATGCGCCTAAACAGTGGAAATCCCCAACAAGTGACCCCATTTTGGAAAATAGACCCCACAAGGAACTTATCTAGATGTGTGGTGAGCGCTATGAAGCCCGAAGTGCTTCACAGAAGTTTATAATGTACAGCCGTAAAAACAAAAAAATCATTTTTTTTTTTTACAAAAATGATATTTTCGCCCCCAGTTTTTTATTTTCCCAAGGGTAACAGATGAAATAGGACAAATTGCACAATAAATCTTGGGGTCCAGAGTACGCTGATACCCCATATGTGGGGATAAACTACTGTTTGGACGCATGGCAGAGCTCAGAAGTGAAGGAGCACCGTTTGACTTTTTCAACGCAGAATTGGCTGGAATTGAGATCAGACGCCATGTCACATATGGAGAGCCCCTGATGTGCCTAAACAGTGGAAACCCCCAATTCTAACTCCAACCCTAACCCCAACACACCCCTAACCCTAGTCCCAACCCTAACCACAAACCTAACCCTAATACACCCCTAATCCCAACCCTAACCCTAATCCTAACTTTAGCGCCAACCCTAACCCTAACTTTAGCTGCAACCCTAACCCTAACCCTAATGGGAAAATGGAAATAAATTCATTTTTTTATTTTATTATTTTTCCCTAACTAAGAGGGTGATAAAGGGGGGTCTGATTTACTATTTATAGCGGGTTATTATGATTGGCAGCTGTCGTGCTAAAAGACGCTTTTTATTGCAAAAAATAGTTTTTTGCATCGCCACATTTTGAGAGCTATAATTTTTGCATATTTTGGCCCACAGAGTCATATAAGGTCTTATTTTTTGCGGTACGAGTTGACGTTTTTATTGGTACCATTTTTGAGTATGTGACATTTTTTGATCGCTTTTTATTTAAATTTTTGGGAAGTTAGAATGAACAAAAATCAGCAATTCATGAATTTCTTTTGGGGGAGGCGTTTATACCGTTCCGCGTGTGGTAAAATTGATAAAGCATTTTTATTCTTCGGGTTAGTACGATTACGGCGATACCTCATTTATATCATTTTTTTAGGTTTTGGTGCTTTTATAGAATAAAAACAATTTTATATAAAAAATAATTATTTTTGCATCGCTTTATTCTGCGAGCTATAACTTTTTTATTTTTTTGCTGATGATGCTGTATGGCAGCTCGTTTTTTGCGGGACAAGATGACGTTTTCAGCGGTACCATGTTTATTTATATCTGTCTTTTTGATCGCGTGTTATTCCACTTTTTATTCGGCGGTATGATGATAAAGCATTGATTTTTTGCTTTGTTTTTTTTTTTAAGGGGTTCGCTAAAGGGGTTAACTAGTGGGACAGTTTTATAGTGGGGGTCGTTACGGACGCGGCGATACCAAATATGTGTACTTTTATTGTTTTGGTTTTTTTATTTACAGGAAGAAATGAATTTATTGGGGAATATTTTTATTTTTTTTTATTTTGGATTTTTTTTTAAAACATGTTTATTTTTATTTTTTTAACTTTTTTACTTTGCTCCAGGGTGGTACATCACTGTATTTTAGCAGATTGCTGGTGTGACAGTGTGCACAGCACTCTGTCACACCAGCGATCTCTCAGGCAGTGCAGGACGCTTCCTCAGCGCCTGCTCTCAGCAGGCGCTGAGGAAGCCGCCTCCCTCCAGGACCCCGGCGCCATCTTGGATCCGGGTCCTGGGAGGGAGGAAGCCCTCAGAACAGTGTGATCACATTGCGCTGGTCTGAGGGTCTCAGGGGGGCGCGCAGGGAGCCCCCTCCCTGCGCGATGCTCCCCTGTGCCCCCAGTACACCGCGATCATGTTTGATCGCGGTGTGCCAGGGGTTAATGTTCCGGGAGCGGCCCGTGACCGCTCCTGACACATAGTGCCGGGTGTCAGCTGTGATAATCAGGAGCGCGTCCGATCGCACGAGACGTATTATCCCGTCCATGGTCATACGGGCCCAGGTACCATGGACGGGATAGTACGTCTGATGGCAGTAAGGGGTTAAAATTTCTATTTTTTTTTCTCCGCAGGCTTCACGGCGTGCTCCATATACAGATGGTGAGGATAGAGGGATCGACGTTGACACCCTCATCAAAGAGGTCCAAGATTGGGAGGCGCTGTGTAATATGGCTGACCGCCCCCATGATGACCAAGTCATCACCCGGCGGCTATGGGAGGAAGTATGCAGCGTGGTGATGGAGAACTGGGAGGAACTCGACGCTCGAGACAAGGATCTTGCGCGTAAGTATTCACAGTTCAGTAATGAATGTTGCAGAATGTAATGTGTTGTATATTAAAACTAATTTTTTTCTTTTACTTTCCAGGTGACCGGGTTATCACACGGTGGCGGTCACTCAGGGATCGCTTCAAGAGGGAATTCAACAAGGAGATGCAGGCCCCGAGTGGATCAGCAGGACGCAGGAGCAGGTACAAATACGCCAGAGCCCTGTCGTTCCAGTGGTCAATGATGGTCAGCAGAAGGTAAATATTTCACACCCCATTTATGTATGAAAAATGTTTGACTTGTCTAACCTTATTTTATTATTTCAGCAAGGGCAATGTAATATAAATATATTTAAAAAAAAATTTCTTTTTCTTTGACAGTACTGTCTGCAGCACTCGGGAACCTGCTTCTGAGTTGGTTCCCTCTGGACCGATCCCTCAGGAGTCCGCCACCGGGGACCACGTCGATAGACCCGACCCTCTGCACCTTCCCTTTTGTCAGGTACCTCCGCCCCATCCACCAGCACTGGAGTAGCAGGGCAGACTTCGTCACATG
Source organism: Oophaga sylvatica (assembly GCA_033576555.1). Lineage (NCBI taxonomy): Eukaryota > Metazoa > Chordata > Amphibia > Anura > Dendrobatidae > Oophaga > Oophaga sylvatica. Next base: position 46,378 of record JARQOD010005566.1, read on the forward strand.
AAGCTGCAGGTGACGAGTTGGAGTTCCCTTTACCCTACCCTGCTGACACTGCCGGCATATCTAGACCACCTGTTTGGTCTGGATGGCAGCGCCACAGAGGTCAGGAAAGGAGCTATGCATCTGATTTTTTGCATCTGAATGCATCCTTTCAAAACACGATCAGGCTTTTAAATGATCAAGTTACTGCTGGGTTCAGTCTGTTGAGCAAAAACATACTTGAACTCAGCAGTAAAATTGATAGGATGCAGTCAGATGCAAACTTGTCGCCGAGACACTGCTTTTTTCAGTCAGTACTCAGGCACATGGAAAATCTAAGTCCTGATCTGCAGATGCATGTGATGCGCACATGGTACCAGGGCTATGGGATACTCGGCACCGAGCCCATGGAAGTCTATGGGGGATGTCACTGGCAGCAGAGCTCAGTCCGTGGCCCTGGGCGCTCATACAATGGGGGGGATATTTACAGGGGATTGTAGTAATAGTTCGTGACGCCACCTGTGGTTTCTGATCAGATAGACCAGCGCTGCAGGGTTAATCTTCTGAGGGGATGTTATTAGGCAGCTAGATGTTAAGTCTCCCACAGGCGAGACTGGATGGATCCCTCAGGGTGATATGGCGGTGCAGGGGAGCAGGTAATAAGTCAAACACACACAAGCTGGTCTCTTTCCATACCTTTACTGTTGAAGGTTGCAGGTATTTCCCGGGAAGCTGGTCAGGGTGGAGAATGCACATTCAGGTAATCGCTGAGCAGGTTTGAGGCCTCCTTTCCCTTTGAAATGTATGTGAGTCCTAACTTGCATAAAGTCAAGTTTAACTCATAATGCAACAGCTACGCCCGGTCGACATTGTGGTAGAGCCTTTTCTGTCTCTGGTACTCAGATGTTGGCAAGAACGAAGTCCTCCTATGCAGTGCACTGCTTAAAGTCCTTGTTCTCCCTGAC
>JARQOD010005567.1:0-47313 GCA_033576555.1 Oophaga sylvatica
GGTTATCCTCTATACAGGCGCTGTGGTCAAATGTGGTGTTATCCTCTTTAGGGGTGCTGTGGTCACATGGGGGTTATCCTCTATAGTGGGCGCTGTGGTCACATGGGCGTTTTCCTATGTAGGGGCGCTGTGGTTACATGGAGCGTTATCCTCTATTGGGGGCGCTGTGGTCACATGGGGGGTTATCCTATATAGTGGTCGCTGTGTTCACATGGAGCATTATCCTATGTAAGGGGCGTTGTGGTCACATGGAGCGTTATGCTCTATAGGAGGCACTGTGGTTACATGGGGGTTATCCTCTATAGGGGGCACTGTGGTCACATAGTGCGTTATCTATAAGGTGCACTGTGGTCACATCTCTTTATTCTCTATAGGGGGTTCTGTGGTCGCTTAGATTTTTATCTTCTATAGGGGGCGCTATGACCACATTTGGCATTCACCTGTGATGTGCTGTCGGGAGCACTACAAATTCCAGTAAGTCTAAGCGAGGCTGCAGAGTAGAGCAGATGCTGCATTAAAGTGCAGAGGTGGCAGATAAGTGCATAGTTAAACACAATGTCATAGTTTAACACGAGCATAGTTTGGTGTTTCCCTTATTAGCTTTCCATTGTTTTGTTTTTTTGCTTGTATCTGTATTGTGTATCCCCACTTAATATGTGCTCCATTGACAATGCTACCAGGTGTGCATCTTGCGAGATGTATGCATGCTTTGAACAGCCGTTTGAGGATGAATATTTCAATGTTCAGTTCGGAATACGATCACCGAATTTGCAATATTCACAGATTAATTTGTCGAATATTCGCCGAACATGACCAAACGCCATTCAGCTCAATGGGAGGCAAAAACAAACGCATACACAATACCTTATAACGGCCCCAAATGCTGCCAAAACACATCACATGAGGGACAAACACCAGTAAAGTGGCATCAATTCACCCACAGCAGGAATTGTGGCATGGTACTGCAGTAATCAGCCAGGCATGAAGTATCAGGATCTGGGACAGGATTTACAGCTTTCAATTGAATGTCGTAGTAAGGCGAGGTGGGTGAGGGATCGGTGTGGGCCTCATGTGCTGGGAGCCCTGATACCACATGCAACAGCTCAACCTGCTTTCATGCTGAGCCACACTCAGGTGGTACAAATATCATATAAATTTCGTAGACTACTATTGTCAGAAAAATCTAAGGATAGTAACACGGTTAGTTGATTCCAAGGAAGTGGAGGCCTGACGGTCTTGGAAGCCTACTGCTACAGACAACATGCACGAAGGGGAGACCCATCCAGCTGTGTGCCTGCTACAGTGAACGCATTAGCGGATGATTGGGAAAGTAGTATTCCCATCATTCTGGCTAATGTGGTGAATGTTAAAAAAAAAAAAAGACATACAGAACATACAACATAATACAGTACATACACATAACATACACACCTTCACAGACCCCCGCACACATTCTCCGCACTCACATAGTCATAGCCTATGACTCATAGGCTATGACTATGACGCTGCGCGGCCAGCCAATCACAGTAATGCCACAACAAAGAAAGCCGCGCTTTACTGTGATTGGCTAACACATGCCGGGCAGGAGATCCGAATATTGCGAGGAGAGTAGTGAAATTTACTCTCTAGGATTCTAGTACTGCGAGTACCACATTGCTCACCGAGTACCGAATCCTAATGAGTATACTCGCTCATCCCTAGCAGACACCAACAAAGTGGCATCAATTGCAATAAAGTAGAATTAGTATAGTGGGGGACCAAAACCTCTTCCACTTCAGCCGAACCCAGCAGATGGAGACTAACGGGCAAGGTGGTGGAATCACTGTTCTATATCCCTCTGAAAGCCTGGAATGGGCATAACTAAGTGGCCTACCAAATCCCTACTCAGACAAGTGGCACCAGGCGAAAACTGCAACCCAAGGAGGTACAAAGAGGTGGCACCAGGTGTTACTCCATGGCTGACCTACAGAAGGTGGCAGCTGAACCCCTACAGAGGGTATGCTGCTATGGCCCAAAGGAGGGATGAAAAATGCAGGCAGGCACTATAGGGACTCTGGAACCACGGATGCAGATGGGACCGGCTGAGGTACAGAAAAGTACTGGCACGTGTGGGTTGAGCTGGGAGTTAGACAGATGGGCACACCTGCCAGTGCTTTTCTGTCTGGGTGTTAGACAGATGGGCAATGGCAGGTGCGATCTGGACTGGCTGATGGACAGAAGAGCGCAGACAAGTACAAGAAGACGGGCACACAAGTGAGAGCAGATGGGTACAGGGTAGACAGGCGGACCTGGGGAGACTGACAACTAGCAAGCATGCAAGGCAAACTAACAACGTAGCTCAGGCACCTCCATATTGGAAGAGAAGCCTTAAATAGGTGTCGCCCAGCTATAGGTTGTGAATACCTTAAGTTAATGCGGGCGGTCTCTTTAAGAGGTAAGGAGCATGCGCCCTCTAAGCATAGTTCCCGGTCCTACAACTGAACTTTGGTAGACACCGACACATAGGGGGCGAGGTGTGTGAGTGGGAGACACTGAATGTCCTGTCTGTTAGGTACGAGGAGATCCAACAAAGGGCCAAGTCTTTATTGTCAACAGAGCACAAAGTCTGTAGTAAGAGGGAATGGTCCACTGTGCCAAAGACTTATTCCAGGAGGAGGAGGACAAACTCGCGTCGCTTACATTTGGCGGTTAGGCCTCTTTCACACTTCAGTCGTGCGACGTCAGTCAAAATCCGCCAAAGTATGAAAAAAACGGATCCGCCATTTTTTGGGGGCGGATCCGCTTTTTTCCCATTGACTTGCATTAGTGACGGATTTTGACGGATGGTCGTCCGTTGGATCCGTTTTTTGACAGATCCGTCAAAAAATTGGCGTCCGCCTTTTTTGGAAAACATTCAATGCATTTTCCGGGTTAAAAAGTTCATGACGGATCCGTCTGAAAACGGATCCGTTTGCATCCGTTTTTCAACTTCTGGCGGATCCGCTATTTTCACACTTTGGCGGATTTTAACTGACGCCAAACAACTGAAGTGTGAAAGAGGCCTTAGTAGGCCGTTGGTGACTTTAGTCAGGGCAATTTCAGTGGAATGGTGCAGTCTGAAGCCAGATTGTAATATGTCAAAGAGGGAGCAAGAGGAGAAGTGGGAGGACAGTTCAAAATGGACGTGTTCCAGTAGTTTGGAGGCATAGGGGAGAAATGACATGGGGTTATAGATAGACACAGAGGATGGGTCAAGGGTGTGCTTTTTGAGGATGGGTGTAATCAAGATATGTTTCAATCAGGGTGGAAGACACCAGCTGTTAGTGACAGGTTGAAGAGGTGGGTTAAGCCCCCGTCTCACACAGCGATCTCGCTAGCGAGATCGCTGCTGAGTCACTAGTTTTGTGACGCAGCAGCGAGCTCACCAGCGATATCGCTGTGTGTGACATTCAGCGACGATCAGCCCCCCTGCTGGGTATCGCTGATCATCGCTGAATGTCCTGGACATTTTTTTGATCGCTGGTCTCCCGCTGACAGGCACGCATAGCTGCGTGTGACAGGCGGGAGACCAGCGATCCGCTGGTAACCAAGGTACACAGCGGGTTTCCAGGCGGGGGCTGTGCCTAGAAACCCGCTGTGTACCTTGGATACCAGCGCCCTGATGCAGGGAAGCTGGTAACCAAGGTACACAGCGGGTTTCCAGGCACCGCGCAGCGCTGGTATCCAAGGTACACTGCGGGTAACTAAGCGATGTTACCCGCAGTGTCGCTGTGCTGATCGCTGCCCTGAGCTGCCTGTTTGGCAGCTCAGCAGCGATCATGTAGCGATACCCCAGCGATCCTGACAAGTGCATATCGTTGTCGGGATCGCTGGTGTATCGCTATGTGAGACCCAGGCTTTAAGCTTGTGATGAAGACTATGTAAACATATAATCCCATTAAAATGATAATTTTTTATTCAATAATGTTAAAAATTCACCAACCCAGTATATGAACAGTAAAAATATCACAAACCAATATACACTGCTCAAAAAATAAAGGGAACACTCTAAATAAATCTAAATGAATGAAATATTCTCATTGAATACTTTGTTCTGTACAAAGTTGAATGTGCTGTCAACATAATCACACAAAAATCATCAATGGAAATCAAATTTTTGAACCAATGGAGGCCTGGATTTGGAGAGACCCCCAAAATGAAAGTGGAAATAAGTCAAAATGAAAATCAAAACAAGACAAAATTAAAGTGGAAACAAGTCAAATGATGCTCAGTATTGTGTGGGGCCTCCACGTGCCTGTATGACCTCCCTACAACACCTGGGCATGCTCCTGATGAGGCAACTCTGAAAGCTGTTACACAGCTTTGATCATAGGGTATTATACCCTAAGACAAGGAGCATTGTTTATTTGACTTTTATATATACAAAGATTTATTTATTGTATAGCCTGTCAGCTTTACATTTTTGTTAATTAAGTTCTATCTATTCATCCCTTTACTATGCTCATTGTTTTCCCACCTGTAGATCAATAGGGGCTATTAGGGCTAGTCTGGGACAGCCACCGCGGAGTGGGGGCGCTAAACAATTGTATCTTTTAGGTGCCAACCTCCACTGTCAGGTAGGGACAGCAGGCTATTGTAGGGAATTGGACAGGTTATATATGTGTGGCCCAGCTATGTCAGGCACACATAATCCAGGAAAATGCACAGGAAGGTAACCGCAAAAGCTTGATATCCATTCACGTCACTCACACTTTCAGACACACCCACTAGGGGTATAAAAGGGAGTGACACGTAGGAGTCAGTGTTCATTCAAGCCTTGGGAGACTCAGGAGTGAGTCATCCCCCAGATAGCTTCCTGTCTTAGGACAGTGCAGTTCAGTCTGGACTTGGAAGATACTGAGAGCTGTTCAGTGAGCTCTGGAGAAAGCTGACATTCCATCAAAGCTACAAGTGCTTATGTTAAGAGCGAAAGCTTCACGCCTAGTAACAAGATAACCGGAGGCTTTCTGGACTACAGGTCGCAGAAGGTAGCCCTAAGCGCTGATACGTAAACGGAGTCAGGGGGAACAAGGACTTTTAGCAGGGCCCTGCATAGAGGGACTTTGTTCTTTCCAACATCTGAGAATCAGAGACCGAAAAGGCTCCACCACAATGTCGGTCGGGCGTTGCAGCTATTGAGAAAGCTGGAGATTGCAGAGTTAACTTCGCTTCATGCAAGTTTGGACTCAGATACATATGAAGTAAAGGAGGCCTCTAACCTGCTCAGCGGTTCCCGAATGTGCATTCTCCACCCCGACCAGCTTCCCGGGACCTGCCTGAAACACCTACAAGTAAAGGTATGAAAAGAAGCTGCATTGTGTGTGATTGAATTCTTAACTACACCCTGCATCATCACCATAGACTTCCAGGGACCCGTCTCACCTGTGGAGACTTACCACCCAGCTGCCACCATAACATCCCCTGTGAAGATCCTTATAGCAGCGCTGGTCCAATTGATCAGATACCACAGGTGGCGTCACGAACTACCTATCCTTATAATCCCCTGTAAATATCCCCCATTGCATGACCGCCAGGGCCACGGACCGAGCTCTGCTGCCAGTGACATCTCCCATAGAAATCAATGGGCTCGGTGCCGAGTACCCCATAGCCCTGGTACCACCTCACAGGGCCGCCATCAGGGCATTACTGCCCTTACTGCTGTATGGGGCCCGGTCAGCAGCAGTACACAGAGGGGCCCGCAGGTCCAGGACCCCGCTCTTGTGCTTCTGCTGAAAGGGCCCCATCCTGCACTAAATACTGCGGACTGCAGCGCACACGTCGGCGCCGGGGCCCGGGAGCCTTTTTGGAGCTGTCCATGGCCGTCTTCCTAGTCGGCTGCTCAGCTCCTGCTCGGCTGTAGCTAGAATGTATGGGCTCCCTGCAGGTCCTTACTACAGCCCATACATTCTAGCCGTCTCAGTAGTGAATGTGCTAGAATGTATGGGCTCCTCTCAGGTCCTGTCAGCAGCCCATACATTCTAGCTGCTTCACTGCAGAAAACTCAATACACTCCCGAGAACGACTGAGGTAAGTACAAAAAAAAGTTTTTGTTTTTTTAAATGGGTTGTGGTGGGAGGAGTGAGACTGCAGATGATGAAGTGTGTTTGAGGGGGGACAGCACATGATGAAATGATAGGGGGCTGCAAATGATGAAGTAAGGGGGACTGAAAATGATGATGTGGGGGTGATGGGGGCTGCAAATGATGATGTGGGGGTGATGGGGACTGCAAATGATGAAGTGGGGTGATGGGACTGCATATGATGAAGTGGGGGTGATGGGGACTGCATATGATGAAGTGGGAGTGACGGGGACTGCAGATGATGAAGTGGGGGTGACGGGGACTGCAGATGATGAAGTGGGGGTGACGGGGACTGCAGATGATGAAGTGGGGGTGACTGGGACTGCAAATGATGAAGTGGGAGTGACGGGGACTGCAGATGATGAAGTGGAGGTGATGGGGACTGCATATGATGAAGTGGGAGTGACGGGGACTGCATATGATGAAGTGGGAGTGACGGGGACTGCAGATGATGAAGTGGGGTGACTGGGACTGCAAATGATGAAGTGGGAGTGACGGGGACTGCAGATGATGAAGTGGAGGTGATGGGGACTGCATATGATGAAGTGGGAGTGACGGGGACTGCATATGATGAAGTGGGGGTGACGGGGACTGCAGATGATGAAGTGGGGTGATTGGGACTGCAAATGATGAAGTGGAGGTGATTGGGACTGCAAATGATGAAGTGGGAGTGACGGGACTGCAGATGATGAAGTGGAGGTGATGGGGACTGCATATGATGAAGTGGAGTGACGGGGACTGCATATGATGAAGTGGGAGTGACGGGGACTGCAAATGATGAAGTGGGATGACGGGGACTGCAGATGATGAAGTGGAGGTGACGGGGACTGCATATGATGAAGTGGGAGTGACGGGGACTGCAGATGATGAAGTGGGGGTGATTGGGACTGCAAATGATGAAGTGGGAGTGACGGGGACTGCAGATGATGAAGTGGGAGTGACGGGGACTGCATATGATGAAGTGGGAGTGACGGGGACTGCAGATGATGAAGTGGGGGTGATTGGGACTGCAAATGATGAAGTGGAGGTGATGGGGACTGCATATGATGAAGTGGGGGTGATGGGGACTGCATATGATGAAGTGGAGTGACGGGGACTGCAGATGATGAAGTGGGAGTGACGGGGACTGCAGATGATGAAGTGGAGGTGACGGGGACTGCATATGATAAAGTGGGAGTGACGGGGACTGCATATGATGAAGTGGGGGTGACGGGGACTGCAGATGATGAAGTGGGGGTGACGGGGACTGCAGATGATGAAGTGGGGGTGATTGGGACTGCAAATGATGAAGTGGGAGTGACGGGGACTGCAGATGATGAAGTGGGAGTGACGGGGACTGCAGATGATGAAGTGGGAGTGACGGGGACTGCATATGATGAAGTGGGGGTGACGGGGACTGCATATGATGAAGTGGGGGTGACGGGGACTGCAGATGATGAAGTGGGGTGATTGGGACTGCAAATGATGAAGTGGGAGTGACGGGGACTGCAGATGATGAAGTGGGAGTGACGGGGACTGCAGATGATGAAGTGGGAGTGACGGGGACTGCAGATGATGAAGTGGGAGTGACGGGGACTGCAGATGATGAAGTGGGAGTGACGGGGACTGCATATGATGAAGTGGGAGTGACGGGACTGCATATGATGAAGTGGGAGTGACGGGGACTGCAGATGATGAAGTGGGAGTGACGGGGACTGCAGATGATGAAGTGGGAGTGACGGGGACTGCATATGATGAAGTGGGAGTGACGGGGACTGCAGATGATGAAGTGGGAGTGACGGGGACTGCATATGATGAAGTGGGGGTGACGGGGACTGCAGATGATGAAGTGGGGGTGATGGGGACTGCAGATGATGAAGTGGGAGTGACGGGGACTGCAGATGATGAAGTGGAGGTGATGGGGACTGCATATGATGAAGTGGGAGTGACGGGGACTGCATATGATGAAGTGGGGGTGACGGGGACTGCAGATGATGAAGTGGGGGTGATTGGGACTGCAAATGATGAAGTGGAGGTGATGGGGACTGCATATGATGAAGTGGGAGTGACGGGGACTGCATATGATGAAGTGGGGTGACGGGGACTGCAGATGATGAAGTGGGAGTGACGGGGACTGCAGATGATGAAGTGGGGGTGATTGGGACGGCAAATGATGAAGTGGGGTGACGGGGACTGCATATGATGAAGTGGGAGTGACGGGGACTGCAGATGATGAAGTGGGAGTGACGGGGACTGCAAATGATGAAGTGGAGTGACGGGACTGCAGATGATGAAGTGGGAGTGACGGGACTGCAGATGATGAAGTGGGAGTGACGGGGACTGCAAATGATGAAGTGGGAGTGACGGGACTGCAGATGATGAAGTGGGGTGATGGGGACTGCAGATGATGAAGTGGGAGTGACGGGGACTGCAGATGATGAAGTGGGTGATGGGGACTGCAAATGATGACGTGGGGGTGATGGGGACTGCAGATGATGAAGTGGGAGTGACGGGGACTGCAGATGATGAAGTGGGGTGATGGGGACTGCATATGATGAAGTGGGGGTGACAGGGACTGCAGATGGTGAAGTGGGAGTGACGGGGACTGCAGATGATGAAGTGGGGTGATGGGGACTGCATATGATGAAGTGGGGGTGATGGGGACTGCAGATGATGAAGTGGGAGTGACAGGGACTGCAGATGATGAAGTGGGGTGATGGGGACTGCATATGATGAAGTGGGGTGACAGGGACTGCAGATGGTGAAGTGGGGGTGACAGGGACTACAAATGATGAAGTGGGGGTGACAGGGACTGCAAATGATGAAGTGGGAGTGACGGGGACTGCAAATGATGAAGTGGGAGTGACGGGACTGCAGATGATGAAGTGGGGGTGATGGGGACTGCAAATAGGGTGATGTGAATTGCAACTGATGATGTAGGGGTGATGGGGACTGCAGATGATGAAGTGGGGGTGATGGGGACTGCAAATAGGGGTGATGTGAATTACAACTGATGATGTAGGGGTGATGGGGACTGCAGATGATGAAGTGGGGGTGATGGGACTGCAAATAGGGGTGATGTGAATTGCAACTGATGATGTAGGGGTGATGGGGACTGCAGATGATGAAGTGGGAGTGACGGGGACTGCAGATGATGCGGGGTGATGGAGACTGCAAATGATGTGGGGGTGATGGGAACTGCAAATGATGCGAGGGTGATGGGACTGAAAATGATGAAGTGTGTTTGAGGGGGTACTGCACATGATGAAATGATAGGGGGCTGCAAATCATGAAGTAAGGGGGACTGCAGATGCATTGAAGGGGATAGGGACTGTAAAATGAAGTAAGGTGGACTGCAAATAATGATGTGAGGGTGATGGGGACTGCAAATGAAGTGGGGGGTGATGGGGACTGCAAATGATGATGTGGGGGTGATGAGGACTGCAAATGATGATGTGGGGTGATGGAACTGCAAATGATGATGTGGGGTGATGGGGACTACAAATAATGAAGTGGGGTGATGGGGACTGCAAATGATGTGGGGTGATGGGACTGCAAATGATGTGGGGTGATGGGGACTGCAAATGATGATGCGGGGGTGATGGGGACTGCAAATGATGATGTGGGGGTGATGGGGACTGCAAATGATGAAGTGGTGTGATGGGGACTGCAAATGATGAAGTGTGTTTGAGGGGTTCTGCACATGATGAAATGATAGGGGGCTGCAAATCATGAAGTAAGGGGGACTGCAGATGTAGTGAACTACAAATGCAAATGATGAAGTGGGGGTGATGGGGACTGTAAATTAAGTGAGTGAGGGAAGGGGACAGCAATTGAATTGAAGGTAGGGGTGGGGAGAGCAAATGGTGAATTGAATGTTGGGAGTGGGGAGTGCAAATAATGATGAATTTTGAGGGTGGGGAGTAAATGATGTATTGAATGTGGGGAAGAGCAGTTGATAATGATTAGAGGGTGGGAGAGAGAAGACATGACAATTAATTTGGGCAGAAGAGCATGTACTGTAACTATAATGAATTGGGGTAAGGGTTAGAGCGGGAGGTACATAGTGGGGGGCGTTGAGGATAAAGTGACTGGTAATGAATTAGGGGAAGAGTACAGTTGCTAATTAATTTATATATTAAATAGGGAAAGTGGCTATGTATAGTTAGTGGGGGCACAGTGGTGGATTATAATTTATATTTTGAATGGTGGGTTGCATAATAACCAATTATATATTAATGGTGGGTGCACATCTGTATTCAGATGTGTAGTGTAGAAGAAAGGAAAAAGTGGGGAATGTGATCTGGAAGCGGTGCTCTAGGTAACGGTGTTATTTTATGCAGAGACGAGTCCTGGCTGAAAGAAGTGATGGCGGTCTGCGCTGAATAAAAAAGAAACACAAAGATGAGGGACTTCCGCTAGAGACATCACTGGTGAGTCAGTGTGTTACCTGTACACTGACACTATACACTGTATACAGAGGTCCTGTGTATGATGTTACCGGTGACCACTGTATTACCTGTACACTACACACTATATGCAGAGCTCCTGTGTATAATGTCACTGGGGATCACTTACCTATACACTGACACTATACACAGAGCTGCTGTATATAATGGCATCGGTGATCACTGTATTACCTGTACACAGACACTGCATACTAAGTACAGATCTCCTGTGTATAATGGCACTTATGGTGATAGTATTTTTTTTAAATTAATGATCAGTATTGTACTATTCAGTCACAATTCGGTGGTAATATGTTGTCTGGCCATGGTGTGGCGGTATTTGTTCCTTGTATGTGCTATTATTGTGTCACTGTGTGGTGGTAATATGTGGTCTGGTCATAGTGTGGTTGTATTTGTTCCTTGCATGTGCTATTATTCGGTCACTGTGTGGTAATATGTGGTCTGGACATGGTGTGGCGGCATTTGTTCCTTGTAGATGGTATTATAGGTCACTATGTAGTGATAACATGGTGTCTGGTCATGGTGTGGTGGTATTTGTCCCTTGTATGTGGTTTTATTGGTCATTTTAAAAATTGAAAAATAAATAAAAATATACCTAAATTGTATTGCATATTTTAACAAATGTTAATAAGTTACAGTAAAGTAGAGCCCGGCCAAAAGAGTCTACCTTGTCGTGGTAGCGGCTTAAAAAATCTTTTAGCCAAAACAAAAGCTGCTGGCTATATGTGTGATCTGGTGATGGAAACTGTTAATGTGTGATTGGTGAGAGGTGGAGTTTTTCCAAGAGAGATGCTGGGGCTGTGGACAGTTCAAGGGGTGGAGGCGGGGCTGGGGTGGAGCCTGGGTGGAGTCTCAAGGGGGCCCCGAAAATTTTGCCAGTATGGGGCCTCGAAATTCCTAGTGGCAGCCCTGCCACCTCAGTGTGGTGCGCGTCATCTTTGGCATCACGAACAGGATGCGAAACTTGCAATTGTGAGTCCTGTGTTGCCTATTGAACTGTTTTGTGAAAAAGACTTTGTTATTTTTGGCGCCATTTTTCCGCCATGTTCGCGCCCTGAGGCGCTGGTGAAGAAGGTGGGCGTGCATTCGTGGGCGTGTACCCCCCCTGTGGCGCGAAAGTTATGGCCGCCCTCTCAAAATGCTACTATAATGTGCGAGCCTGTCCCACTGCTAAGGAAATACGCCTCCTCTTCATCTTCTATGCAAAAAGGAGGAGACGCAAATCCCGCCTCCACGGAAGAGACCAGATTGTTCCTGATGGAGAACACAGTCTGGCCTGGAGTGAGATGGCGGAAGGACAGGAGAATCTGTGCGGAGGAGCGGAGGCGTACAAACCCTGCTCCCCGGAGGATTTACTGCCTGTGCCGGAGTTGTCCCCAGATCGGGACACTGACCCCGCTATACTGGAATTAAAGAGAGAAAATGCGGTGCTCAGAAGACTAATCCAGCGTCATGCCGACTTGGAGGAGACCGAGAGACGCTGGCGTGCCCAGACACAGCAGCTGCTGTGGGACGCAGTGTTCTCTCCCACAGACATCACCCCATCACTTGGTTTTCCAAAGTCCCTGCTGAAAAAGGCTGAAGGACAACCGGAGGCCGCCCCCAAAAGTGCTGTACCTGATCCCACCGATGGAGAGGTGGAGGAGAAGGAGGCTGAGGAGGCCCTGCCCGTTCCGGAGCGCCAGCCAGGCCAGGAGGCCGCAGCAGACTGCGATTCCCCGGTAGGGACACCGGAGGGGTCCCAGCCATCATTGCCGGAGATAGACTGGGACGAGATGGAGCGATTGGATGACGTGACCTATGACTTCCAAACTAGTAATGCCTGGCAACGCTGTGAGGAAAAAGAGACAACGGCAGGAGGAAGAGAGGGAGATACAACGGAACCGACAACAACAGCATGAGAAGTTCCTCGCCGACAAAGAGATGATCCGTAAAGACAAAGGTACGCTACGGGAACCGTGGCGCCAGGGGTGCATCGTAGAATTTCAGCTCCGCAAGGGCTGGGGCTTTATCCGGGAACCGGGCCTATATCCGGGAGTCTTTGTAAGTCGCCGGATGTGGAGTCCCACCTGCCCATCGGTCATCCGGGAAGGGATCTGGTAAATGGGGACATCGTTAATTACACCCGGCACTGGGGTTTAAAGGGATGGTATGCCCTAAATGTTTCCATTGTCAGAGACCCCGTTCCCGACGCCGGTAACGCACATAAAACCGCAGCGTCCCAGTCCCGGGCCCCAACAGCACCAGGCCGTGCCCCGGCATCGCCCCCTGCGTACTCCTCTCGACCTGCGTCGCCCTTCGCATCGCAGCCAACATCACAGTCAACACTGCCGCCTATGCCCCAACCTGCATCGCAATCTGCATCGCAATCCGCATCGCAAACTGCATCGCAAGTTACCGCGGCATCTTCAGCAACGCCACTTGCATCGTACTTAAAAGAAGTACCCGGTGGGACCACAGTGAGAACTGTCGCTACCCAGACCTACATAGCAGGACACGATATGTTGGTAATGGGAACCCAAGGGCATCGTGTTATTCTGTCCCCAGGGATGGAAAAGGTCAATGTCGCCACTACTAAGAAGGAAGATAAAAGCCAGTAGGACCCAGACAGGGGTTTACTGCAACTGAAGAATGTAAAAAGTTTTTGAAGAAGAAGTTTTGCCAAATTGCACTTTATTAATGTTTAATAATATGTATGATGATGTTTACATATTTAAGTAGAATACCCGGCTGGGTAAAGAGTTAAAAAGCTAAAGAGTAAATGTGATGATGATTGCATAGTTTGCATAAAATACCCCAGTTGGGTAAAGTGAAAGTGAAGAATTAATGATGTCTTGATATGTGTTTTAACCCTGCATGGACTGCGTGGCTGTAGACTGTGCCAGCCCAAAAACTTTCAATGTAAATAGTTTGCACTACGGTGCCTTATCTTGGTTTTACACAAAGCCTTGAACTACCTCTGAAGAAAAACCCGTATGGTGTGGCCTAGAGTGAGGTCTGCAGTCAGAAGTCCTGCAGCCCACCCAGGACCCAAGTGGGAGGTTTTTGGTGCGGGTCCTCCACAAGAATATTGTCTAGTATTTATGGAAATGTTTTGATGCTTTGATACTTTTGTATTTTTCTAATGTACAAATTGTAACGTTAAAGAATCCTCACCTCCCGGATGGGATGAGTTAAATGTTTATGTTAAATGCAAAACAAAAATGTTTTTCTTTTTCTCTTTTACAGCCCGGGAGTGCTGTGTTTAACCAAGGGGGGATGTGTGACCCAGCTATGTCAGGCACACATAATCCAGGAAAATGCACAGGAAGGTAACCGCAAAAGCTTGATATCCATTCACGTCACTCACACTTTCAGACACACCCACTAGGGTATAAAAGGGAGTGACACGTAGGAGTCAGTGTTCATTCAAGCCTTGGGAGACTCAGGAGTGAGTCATCCCCCAGATAGCTTCCTGTCTTAGGACAGTGCAGTTCAGTGTCAGTTCAGTCTGGACTTGGAAGATACTGAGAGCTGTTCAGTGAGCTCTGGAGAAAGCTGACATTCCCATCAAAGCTACAAGTGCTTATGTTAAGAGCGAGAGCAGGGCGAAGGGCACAGTGGAGAAGATAGATGCTAGTGCACCAGGTACCGGATTACCTGCACTTATTCACCGGACACCGGGGTCCGAAGCGTTGCTAGCGCTTCACGCCTAGTAGCAAGATAACCGGAGGCTTTCTGGACTACAGGTCGCAGAAGGTAGCCCTAAGCGCTGATACGTAAACGGAGTCAGGGGGAACAATGACTTTTAGCAGGGCCCTGCATAGAGGGACTTTGTTCTTTCCAACATCTGAGAATCAGAGACCGAAAAGGCTCCACCACAATGTCGGCCGGGCGTTGCAGCTATTGAGAAAGCTGGAGATTGCAGAGTTAACTTCGCTTCATGCAAGTTTGGACTCAGATACATATGAAGTAAAGGAGGCCTCTAACCTACTCAGCGGTTTCCCGAATGTGCATTCTCCACCCCGACCAGCTTCCCGGGACCTGCCTGAAACACCTACAAGTAAAGGTATGAAAAGAAGCTGCATTGTGTGTGATTGAATTCTTAACTACACCCTGCATCATCACCATAGACTTCCAGGGACCCGTCTCACCTGTGGGAGACTTACCACCCAGCTGCCCCCATAACATCCCCTGTGAAGATCCTTATAGCAGCGCTGGTCCAATTGATCAGATACCACAGGTGGCGTCACAAACTACCTATCCTTATAATCCCCTGTAAATATCCCCCATTGCATGACCGCCAGGGCCACGGACCGAGCTCTGCTGCCAGTGACATCTCCCATAGAAATCAATGGGCTCGGTGCCGAGTACCCCATAGCCCTGGTACCACCTCAGTGTGGTGCGCGTCATATATATATTGGCTTGTGATATTTTTATTGTTCATATACTGGGTTGGTGAATTTCTAACAATATTGAATAAAAAATTATCATTTTAATGGGATTATATGTTTACACTTTCAATGGTTTTTCCCTAGTTTTTTCCCTAGTCCTTGATGACAATTTTTGATTTGCTTATTTGTGATGAAGACTGGTAAAGTTTGGAATGAGGTGGGTCGTTATTGTGGTGGTGAGGAAAAGTATTCAGCTGAGTTGAGAGGGAGGGGGAACTGGTGAACGCAGGAAAGAATTGAAAGTACTGAATAGCTGTTTAGGGTTGTGAGACAGGTATGATGCGAGGGATAAGAAGTTGGTTTGTTTTGCTGCAGTCAGAAGTTTTGCAGCATTTTTTAAAATTTCTGTTACTGGATGGGCAACTCAGCTCGCTTTTTTTGGCATCCGTACAATGGTACACTTTGTTGATGATGGCCAGAAAGAACATGTGCTCCAGTAGATGGCAAGCGCTACATCAAGGGGATTCTGCTCCTCTTCTTCCACCTTAACATCACACACAGTACAGTCCTCAGTGGTAGCACCCCAATTACCCTTTTTTTCCCCCCACAACACAACTCTCCAAGCACCCAACTGACTGTTGGGAACCCAGATGGCTGAGTCTGCAGATCTCTTCACACATTGTATGCCATGGGCATAGGAAGTGTACTCTAAAGATTCACAGAGTCAAGAGAAGGAAATCATCTGCACCGATGGCCAGTTTTCTTTCTCACTTTGATCCATGGCCGGGCGAAGTTTGGTCCAAGCATAAACCAAACCCTAGTCAACAGACATTAACCCCATTGTGTGAAGGTGATCCATTTGTGACGAGACTCAGATATTTGAGGCGCCTGCAGACTGTACTGTGCTGTCAAGGCAGGAAGAGGAGGATGGTGACTCTCAGGGCGAGTAGATGACGATGAGGTAGTAGATCACACTTGGTGTAATCCCAGAGGCATCCAGCTGAGTAGCTCAGCATAGGAGGAGGAAGACGAGGAGGTTACTTAGACACAGAGTTATGCAACCACGACAACCAATGCATCCTGAGGCCCAACTCTGGCAGTGGACAGCAGCGTTCGTGGTTCTGCAGTTGCCTAGCTTGGGTCTTTTTTCAGACTGGCAAAAATCTAAAAAATTATGGTATCTGTCAACTTTTTTAAAAACAACCTAGTAGAGTAAAAAAAAAATGAAATAATTTCAGTACTACATGCATGACCTGGCACATGGGCGATCAACATGCGTTAATCTGGTAATGTCTCTGTGCTAAAATGCAGACTAGCAGGTCTCACCAACCACCGTCCACCCCATCAATCGCATCTTCTGATTCTTCCTCCTCCCTCACCGTGGCAAGTGTTGTCACACAGGTCTCTGGCCGAGAACCTGTCAGCTGATACGGAATTGGACATGTCTGCTGTTTTTGACTGATCTTACATACCAAGCACACTCCATCTTTCTCAATCCACCGTAACATCTCCACCTGCACCTCTCTCACAGTCCAGCAGCTTGTCGTGATCACCCTACTCCACCCTGTGTCGCACAGCAGCAAACCCTCATTTGTGCAGTTGTGCTCATGTAAAAGATTCTTTACTCCTACACAAGGCAAAGTTAACAGCTTGAATTTCACCATCTTCAATCTAATAGTAATAATAACCTTTATTTATAAATCGCAAACACATCCGCATAGTTTTACAAGTCAGCAGTTCATATAAAACAGTCAAAAGTTGCCAAGTTTAAGATAAAGCAAAAATAATAATGGACCTGCTCTTGATAGCTTACAATCTACAGGGAGGTGGGGATGACACCAATTACAGGTGCTTATTTACAATGATGGTACAACCATCTTGAGGAAATGGGGGGGTAGATAAAGGCTGCATGAGCCTTTTGGGTATGGTTCAGTTTGATGGTGAATTATGCTCAGAGAAGTAGAGAATAAGATATATATATAAAAAGGACTTTGATTAGGGAACGTGATAGGCCACCCTAAACAGATGTGTTTTTAGGGAGCACTCCTTATTTCATGGGGGACAAAGGGTAAAAGGTGAGTCATCTAGGTAGGAGATTGAACTGAACCGGACAAAGCCCAGATCAGGGGTGTTACCATCTTTGTGTGTCTCACAGTTTGAAAGTTGTGAGAGTCCACGAGAATAGGCTAGAGATAGAAGCTGGGGTGCAGTTTGGGAGGTGGAGCTGTTGAAGTCTCCCAGGATAAGAGTTGTCAATTCTGAGGACATGAAGTGTGACTGCAACACATAAAAGTGGTCAAGGAAGTGAGTGAGTGAGCCTGGGGGCCGGTATATAACTGCTACTCTGATGGAGAGGGGATGGAACATCCTGATGGTGTGATCTTCAAAAGAAGAATGGCGTCCAATCGGCCTGTATTTATTGGGTTAAAAACAGGATTGTTGGCAGTGAGGAGTGTAGGGTTATCTTGGAGTTAGCAGTGATCATACAAAGGGATATACACATATTCCATGTGTTCTAATCTTGACGTGGATAAGCCGTACGCTCACTATTACTTTTCTGAGAAATAGTTATTGTGAACAGCCTGCGGCTTCCTCGGATGATTCGTCGCCCAATTGTGTCATTGTGTGTACGATAGGGGCCAGTTGAGAGCTATTCGCTACAAAGATCACAGCGCTTGTTTCTGTATGACTCATGGCCTGTGATCTCTGTGATTATTGCATGGCCACACCAATCTGTTGGCCACGGAAATGCTGCCTTTCTACCTTATGGATACAGCCGGTTTCTGAAAGCTGATAGGCGTCGTAGTCCCCACAGCACCAGTTGCACAGTCACCATTACTTTTCTAAGAAAGAAGTGCCTGTGCTACAGCAACAAGTTGCAGACAACATCACCCGTTCCCTGAAAAATTCTATGCCAGGGTGCATTTCAACAATGACACCTGGAAGAGCAAGCATGGACAGGGGAGTTACATCTAGATGACTGGGCACTGGGTGGCTGTAGGGGCAGCCGGGGAAGAGGCTGCTCCACAAATCTTGCAATCCCCAAGGCTTGCAGGGCGTTTGGGAATGGAGAAATAAACCACTACACACTATAAGATGGATAACTAAACTACTAGACAACAGGGGTTGGAGAACTAAACTACTAAATAGCCATGATTGCAGAACTAAACATATTAACACCAGAACATGGATAACTAAACTAATAGACAACAGGGATTGGAGAACTAAACTACTAAACAGCTTGGGTTGGAGAACTTAGTACACTCCAGGGGATGGAGAACTAAAGCAGTAGACACCAAGTCTTGGAATCCCCAAGGCTTGTGCAGGCCTTACCTCCTCCACCTCCTCTAGGGCCTACACCTGCGCCCTCAACCTCTGCCTTAATTAAACACATGTTCCAACACTGCAGAGAGAATCCCTCCCCACCTCCGTAATGCGCAGCCAGGGATCACCGTAATCAGGTAGTGTTTACAATAATATGCTTTGGAGATCGGAGTCATACAGATCAAAAGTTGTGGACAACTATCCATGCAGAGTTTGAGCAATGGCTATCTACACTCAACCTGGAGCCAGGGAAGGTCGTTTGCAATAACGGTGCAAACCTGACGCCATTCCAACCTTACACACCTGCCTTTCATGGTTCGCGTCCTCAACCTGATGGTACAGCAATTCCTCCGCCACTGTCCCAGCTTGGATGCGCTGCTGCAGAAACCACTGTCGTGCTGACTTCCACCATTCCACTTCAGTTGGTATAGAGATCTTTGGGACTACCGGTTAACTGGTTGATATGTGATATGACCACACTGTGGAATTAAACTCTGCACACGTTGCAGCGACTGTGGCAGCAGCGCCGAGACCTGGTGCAGGGTGACATTTTTCATAATCTGGCATGACGCAGTAAGGACGTAGTGCAATTCACACTTGTGTACTGGATACAGATGAAGGACCTCTGCACCCTTCTATATGTTGTCTTAATGGCTACTACCGTGTTTCCCCGAAAGTAAGACAGTGTCTTACTTTCTTTTTATCCCCAAAAGCCCCACTATGTCTTACTTTCGGGGTATGTCTTATATTGAAAAAAAATTACCTGTATCTAACCCAGTGTGATACAGTACCACCTGCTGTATTTAATCCAGTGTGACACCTGCTGATACCCACTGGGTTACATACAGCAGATGATACCCCAGTATGCCAGTGTATATGTTTTACTGATGTATGATTAATACTGTGTAGGGAATCTACCACCAGAAAAACTCACCAGAGTTTTTCTGCAGCCGCCTTCCGTCACGGGCTCCGGCTCCCTGCAGCCGCTGGTCCCGTCGCGCTGCGTCGCTCCGTTCGCCCGCAGTCCCGGGCTGAAGTTCTCGCGGCTCTATTTAAATTTCTTCTTCGGTCCCGAAACGTCATCACGTTGGTCACTCACGTGACCGGAGGCTGCAGTGATAGACAGTTCTCTCCAGCCTCCGGTCACGTGAGTGACCAACGTGATGACGTTTCGGGACCGAAGAAGAAATTTAAATAGAGCGCGCGAGAACTTCAGCCCGGGACTGCGGGCGAACGGAGCGACGGAGGACGGCGGGACCAGCGGCTGCAGGGAGCCGGAGCCCGTGGCGGAAGGCGGCTGCAGAAAAACTCAGGTGAGTTTTTCTGGTGGTAGATGGCAGACGCGGCGACGTATGGAGAGGGGGACGGTGCGGACGTGGGCAGGAAGCGGCGCGCAGCTAGATGAGAGGGAGGCGGCAATACCCCCGTGTTTCCCCGAAAGTAAGACATATGTCTTACTTTCGGGGTACGGCTTATATTAGCCGACCCCTCTGAAACTCCCGATACGTCTTACAATCGGGGGTGTCTTACTATCGGGGAAACACGGTACGATGGTTAGCGGTGATGATGCCATCATCAGCATCCCTATTACTGTCATCTACATGCTTGAGCACACTTTAAATAGCATGGGTGAGCAGGTAGTGACAGTCCTGGGGGAAGAGGAGGAGGTAGAGGAGGATACCTTTAGGGTTAACAATAACTATAAGTTCAGGTCTGTCATATCACAGACATTTGCCAATTGGAAGAACAAACGGAGAAGGACCATGAAAAGGACGAGAAGGAAGAAGTGATGGACAAGCAACAGTTAGGAGATGAAGATGATAATGATTCCTTATATGTTGTCTGTGGTTGTCAGGAGGGGATGGAGGAAGAAAGCATGAGTGTTAGGCCGGCGTCAGACTCACCATACAAAAATACGGACCGTATTGTACGGCCGTATTACGCCAAAATGTTGCCGGCACAACAATCCGTATTTCATGCGTTTTCAGGGTGCAGCTGCGTATTTGTATTTTGCGCATGTAAGCATCCGTATGGCATCCATATAGCGTATTTTTCTCGCCGGCTTGCAAAATGGACATTTAACGGTTTTTAGGCCTGAATCTCATTCAAATCATCATCAGCAAGCCTATTTATTGGCTCTGCATCCTGTTGCAACCCCCAATTTTGCCATTTTTGAGGTCTGCTTGTGTTGAAGGGCTGCTGCTTGCTTGCCAACATGTCTGACAGTCTTCAGTTCACCCCAACTGATCGAGTGTTGTACAACTGGGTTTTGTCCCGCCGCTTTGGCCACCCTTACCCAGTGATCGTTGATCCGCGGAGGAGGAGGCGAATGTGGGTGCATCCTCATTTGAGGCAACGCCTCACTAAAGACAATTTTTCCCGCCTGTATGCATCTCTGCCGACTCATCCATACAAGTTTTTGATGTTTTGTCGTATGCCCACTCCCACGTTTGATGTTTTTTTGGAGATTGAGTGCCCTGGGATCACCTACCAGGATACCAGGATGAGCCAAGCTATCTCTGCAGAGGAGCAACTTCTACTTACACAACGGTATGTATTCCTCACCTACATATGGTCTGTTGATGATGTGTTTTCCCACTACTTTCCCTTTACCCTTATGGCTGTAGCAGAAATAAACTCCTAATATAGGCCATATATCACCTTTGGTTACATCCATAGCGCACTTTAGGCCACATTTATAGTGCACTCACGATCTTAATCAAAGCGCACTTATGATCCTATTCATAGCACAATTTTTTGCCATTTCAAGTGATTTTTTTTTTTTTGCACAGTAATTATTGCAATGGCGGGTGTCCAGTCATTTTTTTGATTCATTTTTTCACAGTGATACATCTTGGTTTAAGCACTTTTTAGTATACATGTCTGGCATAATATGTCAGAAGTACTTTATGTATTGATTTGTACACTGAGGTTTCATTTGTGATTGTTCAGTTGTATACACTTGATTATTTTATTTTTACATCATTTTATTTAAGTTGAGTCAATTCATTATTTTAGTCACGATTTTATGTGATTTATTCACGCCGTGCACCATTAATGCATATTTCATTTGTACTAGGGAGTTTTTATATTTAATTACCTGAATATTAGAATTGGTCCCGTTTATTGGCTATTTTCATGTCTGGTTCCCCTCTTTTTTAATCAATTTTTTATGTTTCTGTGCATAATTGTTCATTCATATATATATATATTTTTTTTCTGAATAAAAGATTACACATTATTACGTGTTATTGTCTTGCGGCTTCTGTTCCATTGGTGTCACTTGGCATTTTATTTCTCCCACATCCATTTTCTACGCACCTTGGTGATTTCTGAGCCAAAGATGGAAGACTGGAAGAGGATTACCAGGGGATTTGAGGACCAATGTCACTTCCCAAACTGTCATAGTCTCTGTCTGTTGTTAATGGTCATAACAGATGTGTTGGTGTTTGACTACAAAGAAGTAATTAAAAAAGACTCCCAACTTTTTATAAAAATAGATATTTATATGTGCAAACTGCCACTTGAGGTAGTGACTACCATATTTGCTTCATATGGTATATGTAGTTCTTAGTGCATTTTGTGCATATAAGGGTGTGACCGCCCTGCTTTTGAGCTGAAAAATCCATCCTGTCTGGCCTATGCTTCAACTGGTGGGTTCAGTCTCTCTGTCCTTGTTCACATTTACGTCACTTGACAAGTGGAAAGGTTTTTAATATTAAGTAGGACTGTCCCACAAAGGGTTGCCTTGACGTGGCGGGATGGCTTGTTTCATTCTTTGATCAAAATTTGTTTACCAAATACCCTTATTATTATTATTACAACTTCATGCATGTTTTGCAATATATTTTTTATTTTGTTTTTATTTTAGGATATTTGTTTCTTGTTTTTGTTTTCTCTGTTTAATGGTCATGTGTTTGATATGCATTTACATTTTGCATACACATCAACTTACTTTTTCAGTTCGACCCAGTTTTCATTTAGTTCTTAGTGCATTTTGTGCATATAAGGGTGTGACCGCCCTGCTTTTGAGCTGAAAAATCCATCCTGTCTGGCCTATGCTTCAACTGGTGGGTTCAGTCTCTCTGTCCTTGTTCACATTTACGTCACTTGACAAGTGGAAAGGTTTTTAATATTAGAGTAGGACTGTCCCACAAAGGGTTGCCTTGACGTGGCGGGATGGCTTGTACATTCTTTTGATCAAAATTATGTTTACCAAATACCCTTATTATTATTATTACAACTTCATGCATGTTTTGCAATATATTTTTTATTTTGTTTTATTTTAGGATATTTGTTTCTTGTTTTTTGTTTTCTCTGTTTAATGGTCATGTGTTTGATATGCATTTACATTTTGCATACACATCAACTTACTTTTTCAGTTCAGACCCAGTTTTTCATATGGTATATGTATGTAGAGCACAATAGTGTAAGTGTGTATTCTTCCACAAGTACCAAAATAAGGCATGACAACATTACAAATTATTATATACATAATAGTATGTAAAGACAAAAAAAATAGTCATTATGGTAGTGCCGATCATATGTGACCCATATGTCGGATTGATCACATTACAGAAGTGCAAAGATGCATTTGACAACTGTCACTGAAATTAAATGTAGTAAAATCACTACAATTGCCGAAAATAATAGTATGTCCAGCAAATAAGCAACGTTCACTATGTATAGTGAAGACCATATGTTACCCTTATGTTTGGTTCACAAGATTAGACTATTGCAAATATACAATAGACAACATTAAGTAAAATCTAACTAAAATAAATAAGTCCTTTTACCATAAATAATAATAAATAAGCCAAATGAAAATTTTTCACTATCACTAGTGAGCACCATGTCTACCCATATGGTTGGGTTCTAAGACTAGACTTATGCAATGATGCATTAGCCAACAAGTTTGAAAATGGATGGGTAAAAAATAACAAACATTGGTAGAAATTATAAGATATAAATGTGTTAGCGGTAGAGTTCCCGCTTCTGCACAGGGGGAATCTTGAGCCATCCCCGCTGCGGTCCCCCATCCGTTCTCAGCCACAGTGGAGCCTGCTCAGCAGAGATGTCGGTCCCAGCATCTCACCCAGTCTAATACTGTGCAGAGGATGACTGCTGCCTCTGCAGCTCCTGCTATTGTAACCAGTGCAGGTCAGCGGCGAGCAGACGTATTTGGGACTAAGTCCTGTGTGTTTCCTTCTGAGCATGCCCAGGGTAAGATCTCTCATAGGAGATCAGGGGTCACATGCTCGGCTACTGCAGCGACTCCCATTGGTCCTCCAGGAAGGTCCTGAAGCTGCTCGAGTTCTGGGGCAGGCTTCCATTGGTCCTTTCTGGAAGGTCCTGCAGTTCTTGCTGCTATAAAAAGCTTGCATGACCGCACGGCCGTGCGCTAGTATCATATCTGTTACGTGCTTGCGCCAGTGTGGTCTTATGCATGTGGTTAGGGACTCGGCTGAAATAAGCCCCTAGAATACCGCACCTCCGGTGAGGAGTTTGTGTGTTTGAATTCAGGGCTCTGGCTATAATAAGCCCCTAGTATACTGGCACCTTCGGTGAGGAGTTTGCTGTGTGTATGGCATGACCACAGACTGCACTACACTAGCCACTAAGGAGACTCAAGGTCTCCAAAAATTCAATATAAACAGCACAAAAAGGCAGCAAAACTCACCGCCCAGATCTCAGAAAAAATGCACTAAAGGGTGCAGCCAGCCCATAAAGCAAGATGTTAGCAGCACAGGTGCAAAATACCAGGTTAAACAGCCACTCTCCACATACCCATTCAAGGAGGGGGCGACTGCTCAGTATACAATTGCACAATAGAGGCCCGCATAGGGTGCCGTTCACACAAGGATACTACACAGTGTGTCATGTATAGTGTACAGTTCCTATAGCGTCTTGTGCTTGGATGCGAGGAAAACACAGGAGACATAGGTTGAAATGAAATGACTTGTATTACTTCATACAAGCATGCTGAAAAGTTCACACAGTTTGCAGGAACAGCGACAGGAGACACAGCAGGCCAGAGTAACTTCAAGCACTACAATAAATCTCCAAAGCAGGTTCAGGATCTCTTCTCTGTACCGTAATTCCTCTGCAAACATGGATTCACCAAACAGCAGGTTTCCAGAGTCCAAAAGTGTTCCAAGGTTCCTCAGTAGGGAATAGCTGGAGTACAAGTCCAAGGCTTCCAGGAGTCAGGTCACAGACTGACTGAGGCTTGATTCAGGAGCACTGATTGTTCAGCTGAGGCTGCTTAAGAAGCAAGAGGGAAGAATCAGGGCGGGAACATGAAAACTGGAAACTCCATATTAACTGAGGGCAAGAGCTGCAGAAAGACAGAAAGCAAAATGGCCGACGGAAAACTGAGTTTCAAGGAACATGTCAACAGAGACAAAGAACCTTACATTACTCCCCCCTTAGGGACAACCTCCGGATGACCTCAGACCAGGCTTGTCAGGGTACCTCTGATGAAACTGGCGGAGCAGGCGAGGAGCATTTACATTATTGACTGGTTCCCATGAGTTGTCCTCCACTGGGTAGCCCTGCCATTTAATCAAATATTGCAACTGATTTCTGTACAACCTGGAATCTAGAATCCTTTCCACCATAAATTCTTCCTGACCATCGACCAGCACTGGGTCAGGGCAAGGAGAAGAACGTCCAGGAAACGTATTGGGTGTTGCAGCCTTTAGTAGGGATACATGAAAGACAGGGTGGATTCTCATAGTTCTGGGCAGTTGAAGACGACAAGCAACAGCACTTATAATCTTATTGATCTTATAAGGTCCAATGTACTTATGTCCCAATTTAGACGATGGAATCTTTAATTTAAGATTTCTGGTTGACAGCCAGACCAAATCTCCTACCTTAAAGCTGGTGCAGGTTTACGAAATTTATCTGCTGCTTTCTTGTACCTTTCCTGAGCCAATTCTAGATTTTCCTTTAGAAGATCCATATTCTTTTGTAAAGAAGTGATTCTTTCAGCCACTGCCGGCAAGGGCGTATCTATGGGAAATCGAGGAAGAATGTTAGGATGATAACCTAGATTGGAGTAAAAAGGAGACTGCTTAGTGGAGGCGCTCTGAGAGTTGTTATAAGAGAACTCAGCCAGTGGAAGTAGATCCACCCAATCATCCTGTAGGTGGCAGATAAAACAGCGGAGATACTGCTCCAGGGTCTGATTGGTTCGTTCTGTCTGTCCATTAGTCTGGGGATGAAAAGCAGAAGAAAGGTTTACTTTAATGTCCAATGCTGCACAGAAATTTTGCCAAAACCTTGAAGTGAATTGCACCCCTCGATCCGAAATGACCTCATCCGGTACTCCATGTAAGCGAAACACATTCTTAATCATCAAGTCTGATGTCTGTTTTGCAGTGGGTAAGCCGACACAAGGGATAAAATGAGCTGCCTTTGTTAGACGGTCAACCACCACTAGAATGGTGTTCTTCCCTTGAGAGGTTGGTAACTCCACAATGAAGTCCATAGAAATGGATCCCACGGGCGGGACGGGGTGGGAAGAGGTTGCAACAGACCAGTTGGTGAGGAGCGAGGTGTTTTGCATCTTGCACAGACTTCACATGAAGTGACATAGTTTAAGACATCTTTCCTGTAAGTGGGCCACCAAAAGAAACGAGAAAGAAATTCTTGTGTCTTTAGAATTCCCCTATGCCCGGCTATCTTGGAATCGTGGATGAGTTGCAATACTCTCAATCTGACTGTTTCAGGTATATACAGACGTTGTCCCTGAATCCACACACCATTCTTAAAGACAAGACTTACGTCCCTTGGGGGTGAGCCAACAAAGAATCCGCATGGTATGCTTCCTTGATGTCCTTAAGTAGGTCTTGATTATGAATCACTCCAGGAATCTAGAGTCAGGAAGAATAGTCTTAGGAGGAGTAAGTGGACGTGTCTCTGCTGAATGAATCCTAGAGAGTGCATCAGCCTTTCCATTGCGCGATCCTGGTCTATAAGAAATGACAAAATTAAATTGGTTTAGGAAAAGATTCCAGCGAGCCTGGCGAGGAGTCAGGCACTTAGCCGACCTGATAAATTCAAGGTTACGATGGTCTGTCAGGACGACTATTTGCTGTGCAGCTCCCTGAAGAAGGTGTCTCCATTCCTTGAAGGCGGCAATAATGGCCAACAATTCTCTATTGCCCACATCGTAGTTCCTCTCAGCCGAAGACAACTGCTGGGAAAAGAAGGCACAGGGATGCAAGACATTCTTCTCACCTGTTCTCTGAGAGAGTATAGCTCCAACGGCACAGTCTGAAGCATCCACCTCTATTATGAAGGCAAGCTCGGTGTCATGGGTGCATCGCCACGAAGATTGTCGCGATTGCACATTCTGACTTCTCGCAGCTGAGTTGCTGTTTCTTTGTGTTTGGTAATGAGGGAGTTAATTTTACCTAGCTCTTTGCTAAGACTAGGTCCAGCCTCGCCCGGCTGCTTTTGATTATGTTCTAATTAGCTTCCTTTATATAGCTGCCAGTCTGCTGGTTAGATGCCGGTGAAAGCATTCATACAGACTGCAGATAGGATCGGTTCTGAGAAGACTTAAGCTAAGAGCTCTTTTGTTGTTTCTCCTCACCTTGCTTATAGTTTATCTCCTAGACCTTTGGTGTTCCCTCTGTGTTTTAATGTTGTATGCAAGACAGTATTTACTTTATCCCTGTCTGTCTCGTTTGTCTATACTGTTAGTTAACCTTTACCTGTCCATTCCCTATGGTGGTAATCAGGGTCCTTCTAAGGACTAGATTACAGTGGTCAGGGATTTATAGGAGACAGGGTTTACGCTGGTGGCCTGGACCTCTGTACCATTAACAGTACCTCCAGGTAGAGGGACTAGTCAGGACCCGAGTTTAGGGTCAGCATAGACCCGGTCCACCTCTAGCCTGAGACAGCGTGAAAAGGATTCAGTATTGACCCACAGGATATTATGTCAGGTAATACTATGCTATATATACATGTTAATGTTACCTATTTATATGTTATATAGAATGTTGTCCCACTTGATAGATTACTGACATTATATATTTATACATCTGCTAGACAGCGTGACACTCGGGGTTGGGATGTACTAAGATAGGTGCAGTGGTAAATTTATCCTTTAAACAGGAAAATGCTTCCTGAGCTTGCGGGGTCCAGGAGAACCTAGACTGTTTCCGGGTAAGTTGGGTGATAGGTGACACTACCTCAGAAAAATTCTTAATGAAACGTCTATAGAAGTTGGCAAACCCGATGAAACGCTGCACCTCCTTCACATTTCTAGGAATTGGCCAATCCTTGATGGCTTGGGTCTTGCTTCCATCCATACTAATCCCTTGCGTAGATAGTACATACCCCAGAAATTGAATTTCGGTCCTATGGAATTCACATTTTTCAAGTTTGATGTAGAGATGGTTTTGTCTTAGGCGTTCTAAGACCATTCTCACATGTCCATGATGTTCCTCTGTGGAGTTAGAAAAAATTAGAATATCATCCAGATAAATCACCACAAATGTATCTAGGAGATCCCTGAAGATATCATTCACGAAGTGTTGGAAAGTGGCTGGGGCGGTACTCAGACCAAAAGGCATAACTAGATATTCAAAGTGTCCATAGCGTGACCTGAAAGCAGTCTTCCATTCATCCCCAGGTCTAATACGGACCAAGTTATAGGCCCCACGGAGATCCAGTTTAGAGAAAATTTTGGCATGCCGCACTCTCTCCAACAACTCAGGGATTAAAGGCAATGGATAACGGTTTCTAATAGTAACCTTGTTGAGTTCCCTATAGTCTATGCAGGGTCTCAGAGATCCATCTTTCTTCTTCACAAAGAAGATGGGTGCACCTGGGGGAGATGAAGAGGGGCGTATGAAGCCCTTGGCTAAATTTTCGTCTATATAATCCTTCAAAGCTTTTAGCTCGGGCCCCGCTAGGGGGTAGATCTTACCAAAAGGTATCTCGGCTCCGGGCAATAATTCAATTGGACAATCATATGGACGGTGAGGAGGAAGATGATCAGCGTTCTTCTTGTCACATAAATCCACATAGTCCTGGTATACAGCTGGTAGTTCAGGGACTGACATGGTTCCTTTAGGAACAGAGCAAGCTGAAACTCCTTGACTCATCTGTTTCTCCGGAAAGTGTAATTCCTTGGTCTCCCAGTTAATCGTAGGATTCTGCACCTGCAGCCATGGTAGCCCTAGAATGATGGGAAAGTGGGGAGAAGAGATAAGCAAAAAATACATTTTCTCCTGATGATCTTTACCCATAAGGACCCTCAAAGGCTCTGTTTCTTGATCCACTGGTCCAGAAGTCAGTAGAGAGCCATCCACAGTCTCCATCTGTACTGGAGTAGCCTTCTTCACTGAACGTATCCCTGTTTCAGAGCAAAGGAGATATCCATAAAATGTCCACTTGCTCCTGAGTCGATCATAGCAGAGCTAGACACCCAGACTGAGTCAACCCAGAGTTTGATGGAAAGGAAGCAATGAGAATTGTTTCTTTTACAACTCAGCTGGGACACCGCTGAGGAAACTTGAAAAATTGCAGCGTTTATACCGTCATCGTCCCCAGAACTAACAGAGTTTAAGTCCGAGAAATCAAGATCTCTTGCAGCAGATCTCTCTGGAGCCTGAGGCTCGGACATGACAGAGCTCCTCTCGCAACACTCACAGTGAATGAGTGCTGCAGTAGTCTTACGAGAACGGCTGGGGCAGTTTATAATGAAGTGCCCTGACTTACCACAGTAGAAACATAGATTTTCCTTTATACGATGTTCTTTGCGTGCATCACTAACCCGTCTTTGTAAAGAGTCCACCTGCATGGGTTCAGGTTCTGGTTCCCTTGTGATCCTACTCAAAGGTTCCTTAGCTGAGGAGGGAGGTAGTAAAAGGTTAGTGCGATTATTTTCGAACCATCTCTCTTGTCTGCGTTCAGTCAGACGAGCATCAATACGGATACAATAGTTAATAAAGTCACCTAACGCAGTGGGAGGGTCGGCACGAGCAAGTTCATCCTTAATCAGTGGAGACAACCCTTTCCGAAAAATAGATTTTTTAGCGGAAGTGTCCCAAGTGGTATCAAGAGCCCATCTCCTGAAATCCAGGGCATATTCGGCTACTGAACGCTTACCTTGGAGCAAAGTTAACATGGCTGCTTCAGCTGTTGCACCTCGATTGGAGTCATCAAACACCTGCCCCATGGCTGAAATAAAAGCATCAAGGTGATTCAAACAATCATCCTCAGTCTCAATCAGAGGGTTTGCCCACATCAAAGCCTTATTGGTAAGCAACATGATTATAGTAAGCACTTTGGATCGTTCAGTGGGAAATTGTGAAGCATGTGCAGAGAAAAATAAATTGCATTGATTAATAAATCCCCTGAATTTCTCACGTTCACCGCCAAAACGAAAAGGAGGTAATTTGGGGATCCCAGAACTTGGGGTTATGACAGGAGCCTGGGCTCGTTCCTCTAGAGCCTCAATCCTGGCTCGCAATTCCTGGGTAGTCTGTCCAAACACTTGCAAATTATGATTAGTGAGGTCCTGTAGGCTTGCAAAACGGGTTTTTAAAGTCTGTACATCTGAAAGGATTGTATCAGTCACTCCGCAAAGTTCCTTTATGCGGGCCTCCATCTTCCAGATCTTTTAAGGCAGAGGTGCCTGAAGGAGAAGAGGAAAGGAAAAAAAAAAACAATAGTGTTTACCTGTGGTAACACTCCAGAGTAAAATTTTAAGGGAATGCGCTCACCTGGAATGTGTAATACTATTGTAGGAACTCGAGGATTCTGATAGTGTGGGGCAATGAACAATCAGAGACGGGTTTCTTTGAATGCAAATAATGTATTTGTGAAACAGCAAAACACCCAAAAACAATATTCAAACAACCCGTAGTGACATGCAATGAGTCCATATATATATACACAAGTCCAGTTATATGAATCCGGATATATAAGTCCTTGAACCTCTATAGCGAGGGTGGTAAAGTTCTTACGACGGAGTCCTCACACAAATGTGACCACAAGGTAAGTCTGATGCACAGGTAACGTGGCTGGATTTACACACTGCTGGTGTGTGAAGAGTCAGATCCAGGTATGCAGAAAACACAGGGAGGTCCAGGAACAAGTTAATCTCAGTTGTGGCTTAATTCAGTGAAGTCCAACAACAAGTTCATATGTCAGTAAGGTTCCAGTAACAGTTCCAACAGCTCTCACCAGAGGTAATGCACGAAGGGTTAAACAGCAACAGTTCAGAAACACAGTTCTTATCAGATGGAGTGAACCAAGGGTTAAATTCCCAAGTCAACAGTTTAGTGATAACACAGTACTTTGTGCAACTTACATATGCAGAGAATGTCCAGAGCCATGGGTAGAAACTGCTGTGGCTGAGAAACACCTGAAGATAAGGTTATGCACTTTCCTGGTAAATACACAAAAGATCTGTGAGGAACAAAGCAGCTGGGTTGCAGGGAAACGGAAGCAGAATATTCCAGCAGTGAAGCCAGCACCTGAGCCGGGTTTTAAACAAACGAACAGGAAGTAGGGCACAGAAAACAGCAAACTCCATTTTAACAAAGGGCAAAATCATTGACAAAGTTACCTAGAAAACCCGGAATACTGACATTACTCCCCCCCTAAAGACGGCCTCCGGACGGTCCTGGACCAGGCCTGTCCGGGTATCTCCGATGAAACTGAGCAATCTTCAGAGGCGCATTGATGTTACTTACTGGTTCCCAAGAATCATTTTCAGGAGAGTAACCTTGCCATCTAACTAGATACTGAAGCCGGTTTCTATGAAGTCTCGAATTAACAATATCCTGTACCACGAATTGTTCTTCGCCATCAACCAACACTGGTGGAGGGGGAGGTACGATACGTCCCTGAAACGTGTTAGGAGAGACTGGTTTTAATAAGGAAACATGAAATACTGGGTGTACCTTTAAAGTCCGTGGTAGCTTCAACCGACAGGCAACAGAGCTCACAATCCCAGTGATCTTGAATGGACCGATGAATTTCTGTCCCAGTTTCTGCGAAGGAACACCCAATTTTAGATTCTTGGTGGACAACCAAACTGAGTCTCCTACCTTATACATAGGTGCTGGTTTCCGGAATCTATCGGCCGACTTTTTGTAACGCTCCTGTGCTGTGGTCAGGGAGTCCTTCAAAACTTCAAGATTACGTTGCAACGCCGTCACTCTGTCTTCAACCGCTGGTACCGAAATCGTAACCGGAGACCTAGGCAAAATACTTGGATGATAACCCAGGTTGGCAAAAAAAGGCGTTACCTTCGTGGAACTGCTTTGGGAGTTGTTGTACGAAAATTCCGCTAGAGGAAGTAGCTTCAGCCAATCGTCCTGCAAATGACTGACGTAACAGCGTAGATATTGCTCCAAGGTTTGATTTGTCCGTTCGGTCTGCCCGTTGGTCTGAGGATGGTATGCAGAAGACAAGCAAACATTAATGTGGAGCGCAGAACAAAATCCTTTCCAAAATCTAGAGGTAATTGTATTCCCCGGTCAGAAATGATGTCATCTGGTACCCCATGCAGCCGGAAAATGTTCTGGATAACTAGATCTACTGTCTCTGTAGCTGAGGGAAGACCAGCACACGGAATGAAATGAGCAGCTTTCGTTAAACGATCTACTACCACCAAAATAGTATTTTTACCACCAGAGGTGGGTAACTCCACAATAAAGTCCATCGAAATAGACCCCCAAGGGCGAGACGGTACAGGTAGCGGTTTAAGAAGACCAGTAGGTGAAACGCGAGGAACCTTGTACCGGGCACAAACTTCACAAGAGCGGACATAGTCATTCACATCCTTCAAGCAGGTAGGCCACCAAAAAAACGAGTTAACAATTCCTGCGTCTTCTGTACCCCCTATGACCAGCCAATTTAGAGTCGTGGACCAATTTGAGAACTCGAAGTCTTACAGCCTCTGGGACATAAATACATCGATCTCTAAGCCACACACCATTCCGAAGGACAAGATTCACATTGTCAGGTGGAGCTGCAAGAAATACGTCACCGTCATAGGCCAGCTTGATCTCCTGCCACAAGTCCCGGTTCCGGAGCACTCCAACGAAATTGGCCTCCGACAAGATGGTCTTCGACGGGGTCCCAGGCACGGAATCCATGGTATGGATTCGGGATAATGCGTCAGCTTTCCCATTACGTGAACCTGGGCGGTACGAAATAATAAAATTAAACTGGTTCAAGAACAAACTCCACCTAGCTTGTCGAGGAGAAAGACACCTGGCAGACTTAAGGAATTCCAAATTGCGATGATCCGTGAGTACTACTACCTGCTGAGTTGCCCCCTGCAAATGGTGTCTCCATTCCTTAAAGGCAGAAATAATTGCCAAAAGTTCCTTATCTGCCACATCATAGTTCAGTTCTGCAGAAGATAACCTACGAGAGAAGAAGGCACACGGGTGCAGCAAACCTTTGTCTCCGGTACGTTGTGAGAGGATAGCTCCCAATGCACAGTCAGACGCGTCCACCTCCACGATAAAAGGCTGTGCAGGATCCGGATGCATCAATATTGGAGCAGTGGTAAAACAACCCTTCAGGCGATCAAAGGCTTCCTGAGCTTGCGAAGACCATTCAAACTTCTTCCCCTTCTTGGTGAGGAGAGTGATGGGACGGACAATTTCTGAAAAATTTCGGATAAACCGTCTATAAAAGTTAGCAAAGCCAATGAATCGTTGTACCTCCTTAATGTTTCCTGGTACCTGCCAGTCCAAGATTGCCTGGATCTTGCTGGACTCCATATTCAATCCCTGAGGCGAGATAACATAGCCCAAAAATTGAATTTCAGAACAATGGAACTCACACTTTTCGAGTTTGATGTACAAATGATTATCTCTCAAACGTCTAAGTACGGTCTTGACATGTTCCTGATGTTCCTGTAAGGAGTCAGAAAAGATTAAGATGTCATCAAGGTAAATTACCACATATTGGTCCAATAAATCCCTGAAAATGTCGTTGGCTAAATGTTGAAAAGCAGCAGGAGCGTTACAGAGTCCGAATGGCATCACCAAATATTCAAATGTCCATACCGGCATCTAAAAGCTGTCTTCCATTCGTCTCCGGGCCGTATACGGAGTAAATTATATGCCCCACGAAGATCTAATTTGGTAAATACTTTGGCCTGGCGAACTCTTTCCAACAATTCTGGAATTAGGGGCAACGGGTACCTGTTACGAATGGTTACCTTATTTAACTCCCGGTAGTCAATGCAGGGTCTTAGAGTACCATCCTTCTTCTTTACAAAGAATATTGGAGCTCCCGCTGGTGAAGAAGATGGTCGGATAAACCCCTTGGCTAAATTCTCATCTATATACTCTCGTAAAGATTTTAATTCCGGAGCCGCCAACGGGTAAACATGGCCGAAAGGAATCGCTGCTCCAGGAAGCAATTCTATGGGGCAGTCATACGGTCTATGTGGGGGAAGTTGATCTGCCTTCCTTTTATCACAAATGTCTGAGAATTCCTGATAAATCAGAGGGAGAGTAGGTACCTGTATCACCTCTTCCAAGTTCTGGGTAACTGGAGCCGCCACAGTTGGACTGATGGTAGAACTGCACTTTGGGAGAAAGGTTATCTCCTTGGTTTCCCAATTGATGATTGGATTGTGTGACCGTAACCAGGGAATTCCTAAAATTACAGGAAAATGAGGAGAAGATATTAACATGAATGAAAGTGTTTCTTGATGGTCTGGTTCCATCTTACACTCCAGAGGCACTGTCTCCCGATCTACTGGTCCAGAAACTAATGGGGAACCATCCACCGTTTCCATAGTGATTGGTGAAGCTCTTAGTTGTGTCTTTATACCATGTTCCTCTGCAAAAGAAGAATCCATGAAATTCCCACCTGCTCCAGAGTCTATCATGGCAGAACTTGATATCCACTGTTCCTCCCACTGAATCTGTATAGGAAGAGAACAATGTGAATATTTCTCCCTTGATCTTTAGGGGAAGTCGGCATCAGTATTGAGGGAAAAACCGCATCTAGATGTAGACTGGTTTCCGAAACTTCAGACTCAGCGTCTGTGTTATCATAATCCCCTACTACCGCCAACACCTTGTTGGGTCGCCTAGGACATTTAGGACAATTGATGAGGAAATGGTCCGATTGACCACAATAGATACATAAGCGCTCACGGAGACGGTGTTCGCGGCGTTCATTATTCTCACGTCTCTGCAGTGAGTCCACCTGCATAGGCACCTCCTCAGCCTCTCGCGGGTTTTTGCCTGTGGTTTCCCTGGACGGAAGAGAGTAATTAGTAATGCGATTTACAGCGGCCCATTTTTCTTGTCTGCGTTCAGTTAAACGGATATCAATACGTACACAGTGCTGTATAAACAATTCAAACTCCTGTGGAGACTCTGAACGAGCTAGCTCATCCTTGATTGCATTTGACAAACCTTTTCTAAAGATTGGTAATAAAGCATTGTTTTCCCACTGGGTGTCCACCACTAACCTTTTAAATTCAGTAACATATTCTATGACTGACCGTTTCCCCTGGCGTAAGGAAAGCAAGGCAGATTCAGCGGTAGCACGGCGGTTGGGATCGTCGAACATTTGCGCCATGGCTGCCAGAAAATTGTCCAAATTATTTAGACGGGTATCATGACTTTCAACCATAGGATTTGCCCAAGCCAGTGCACGTGATGTCAACAACATAATAATACATAGAACCTTAGATCTATCAGACCGGTAGTAGGAGGCATGTACATCAAAAAATAATATACATTGATTAACAAACCCACGGAATTGACTTCGGTCACCATTAAAACGGAATGGAGGCAATTTGGGCATACTGGTGGATGAGGTAGGCTCAGTAGGTAAGGCCTCCAGGACTCCTAACCTAGAACGTAGATCTTGGAGAGCCTGACCAAACCCCTGTGCATTGTGGTTAACCCGAGACTCCAAGTCTCTAATCTGATTGTGTGCAGCCGCCACCTCCTGCTGCAAGGAGTTAACTATGGTGAACAATTTGTCTGCCCGTGTCTCCGTCATTGCCCAGCAGAATCCTCTTTTTTAGGCTGGAATATCCTGTAATACTATTGTAGGAACTCGAGGATTCTGATAGCGTGGGCAATGAACAATCAGAGACGGGTTTCTTTGAATGCAAATAATGTATTTGTGAAACAGCAAAACACCCAAAAACAATATTCAAACAACCCGTAGTGACATGCAATGAGTCCATATATATATACACAAGTCCAGTTATATGAATCCGGATATATAAGTCCTTGAACCTCTATAGCGAGGGTGGTAAAGTTCTTACGACGGAGTCCTCACACAAATGTGACCACAAGGTAAGTCTGATGCACAGGTAACGTGGCTGGATTTACACACTGCTGGTGTGTGAAGAGTCAGATCCAGGTATGCAGAAAACACAGGGAGGTCCAGGAACAAGTTAATCTCAGTTGTGGCTTAATTCAGTGAAGTCCAACAACAAGTTCATATGTCAGTAAGGTTCCAGTAACAGTTCCAACAGCTCTCACCAGAGGTAATGCACGAAGGGTTAAACAGCAACAGTTCAGAAACACAGTTCTTATCAGATGGAGAGAACCAAGGGTTAAATTCCCAAGTCAACAGTTTAGTGATAACACAGTACTTTGTGCAACTTACATATGCAGAGAATGTCCAGAGCCATGGGTAGAAACTGCTGTGGCTGAGAAACACCTGAAGATAAGGTTATGCACTTTCCTGGTAAATACACAAAAGATCTGTGAGGAAACAAAGCAGCTGGGTTGCAGGGAAACGGAAGCAGAATATTCCAGCAGTGAAGCCAGCACCTGAGCCGGGTTTATAACAAACGAACAGGAAGTAGGGCACAGAAAACAGCAAACTCCATTTTAACAAAGGGCAAAATCATTGACAAAGTTACCTAGAAAACCCGGAATACTGACAGAATGGTTGTGAGAAGTCACAACCACTGTCATCACATAAGGTATTAAACGGACATCTGATATCCACAGTCACAGCAGACACGGCTTTCCCAGACCCAGCAGACACTAAACATTGGCTCCTGAATCTTGTCATGTATAGTGTACAGTTCCTATAGCGTCTTGTGCTTGGGTGCGAGGAAAACACAGGAGACATAGGTTGAAATGAAATGACTTGTATTACTTCATACAAGCATGCTGAAAAGTTCACACAGTTTGCAGGAACAGTGACAGGAGACACAGCAGGCCAGAGTAACTTCAAGCACTACAATAAATCTCCAAAGCAGGTTCAGGATCTCTTCTCTGTACCGTAATTCCTCTGCAAACATGGATTCACCAAACAGCAGGTTTCCAGAGTCCAAAAGTGTTCCAAGGTTCCTCAGTAGGGAATAGCTGGAGTACAAGTCCAAGGCTTCCAGGAGTCAGGTCACAGACTGACTGAGGCTTGATTCAGGAGCACTGATTGTTCAGCTGAGGCTGCTTAAGAAGCAAGAGGGAAGAATCAGGGCGGGAACATGAAAACTGGAAACTCCATATTAACTGAGGGCAAGAGCTGCAGAAAGACAGAAAGCAAAATGGCCGACGGAAAACTGAGTTTCAAGGAACATGTCAACAGAGACAAAGAACCTTACACAGCCTATTAATTACGCCCCTACTATTCGACCAGGCGGGCTGGCCAGTACACTCTCAATGCGCACCAGTGTGAACACCCCTTATGCGAGACCAAACGTGCCTGGGCTCGGCTGCACCCCGAAAATAAAGTGCAAAAAATTCAAAAATAGTGGGGTATTAGTTAATATTTTGGCCAAAATACGTAAGCTTATAACCTGCGCCAAAGGTCCCCGCGCTTACAAGTACCTACACTACACTAGCCACTAAGTAGACTCAAGGTCTCCAAAAATTCAATATAAACAGCTGTTGTGAATGTGCTAGAAATGAATTCTGAGCAGAAGCTCCCTCTGGTGGTTACAAACAGTACTGAACTATCCAATGAAGATTGTGAAGATTGGCGATCAGGTGTTACTGACTGGTCTTATATAAGGGAGGCTCCCTCCCATCAGGGTTGCCGGTGATCAATTGTTCTGGTCTCATCTTTGATTCCTGTTCACTTTGTAGCTTGCTGTTTCATGCCTGCATCTTCTGCTAACAGATAAGACATTTTCTTCTTTTAGTTTTTTGTGCTTGCTTTTTGCATTTTGTCCTGCACTTCTGTGGGGGTCTGCTGGGTCCCCTACGGGGGCTTGTGCTCCTCTTAGTTTAGTTCAGCCACTGTTGTTTGCTCATTTGCCTTTTCCAGTTTTTTTCAGTGGCTGCTGTTTAGTTTTTGTTACACCAGAGAACTAATTTAGGTGGTAGAGGTTGTGTGATCTCAGGTGTTTTTGTAATTAGTAGAGTTGGTACTTTTCAGGGTTTTTTGGGATTGCAGTAAGTCTCCTTCCTATCCTTTTCTATTTAGGAAGTTTGGGCCCCAACGTTTGCTCATACTATTTTCTGTCTGTGTCTGTATTTCCCCTTGTCTAACCGCCATTACATGTTTGGGGGCTTTCTATTTTCTTTGGGGATCTGCTCCGGGGCAGATAGTTTTCCTCTTTCTGTCTTTAGGTGTAGTTAGCTTCTCAGGCTGTGACGAGGCGTCTAGGACCAACGTAGGTACGCTCCACGGCTGCCTTTAGTTGTGGTGGTCAGTCAGGGTACTGCAATCCCATAGATTCCAACCTCTCTGGTGTATTTCCTTTTTTGCTTGCTCTCCTCAGCTACCAAATCATAACAGTATCACCGGCCCAAAAACTGATATTTGTATGGTACTCACAGAAGGGAAAAATAGTGTTAAAGAAAGAAGATTGTCAGAGTTGTCAGAGATTTTTTTTTTTTTTTTTTCCCTCTGTATCTCTGGGTGCTGAGGAGGATTTTTTTTTTCTCTCAATGGAGTTTGCACAGTTGTCTGGCCGTGTGGATCAGCTTGCCACTGAAGTTCGGAGTATTGCTACTAGAGTTGAGCGATACTTTCCGATATCCAAAAGTATCGGAATCGGAATGGTATCGCCGATACCCAAAAAATATCGGCGATACCCGATACCGATACCGGAAATCCAATGTAAGTCTATGGGAACAAAATATCGGAATTAAAAAAAACCCATTCTTGCCTTGTTGGTTAATTGTACATGAAGGAAAACAACAAAGAGTAATGTAGAATGTATTGGGAAGGTTGAGAAGACATTAAAGGCATAGATGTTTAACCCAATCAAATGGAATAGCATAAATATTTTTTTTTTTAAAGATGTTCGGATTGACGAAGAAATTGACAATGTTGTTAACGTTTTTTCTATTTTGGCAAATATGTATATTTCACAACTTCCATGCTCTTCACCTTTTTAACTTTTGACACACTTTCTCCTTCATAATCTTCAGCAGCATCATCTTTTTCATCAAATTATTCTTCATCTTCACCTTCTTTATCTTCTTCTTAAACTTCTTGCTATTCATCTTTTTGTTAACATTACTCATATTCTTCTTATTAAACTATTATTCTTCTTCATATTCTACTTCATCTTCTTCATCATATTCTTATTTGTGACAGAGATTCCTGTACTTGTAATCTGTCAAAGTATGAATTTTTCATCCTTCCGTTCTTGCTGTCACAAAAGATTTAAATTACAACAGTATTTGTCCGTGTTCAGTTTAGCCTGCAGCAGCAGGCATTTTCCAGGGGCACCACGAGGAGGAACGGACTCACCCCCATACACTGCTTAGTCTTCTTCTGCTTATAATTTAGAGCATATATTTTGCTCTTCATTTTGGTCTTATACTTCATGTTCTTCTGCTTTTTGATCTTCTGCTTATTGTTCTTCAGTCTCTTGTTCTGTATCTTGTAGTTTGTCTTAACCTTCTTAGTCCTGTTGGGTAATCTTTTATTTCTTCTTTGTGATGGTGTTTAGGCTGGTTGGCTTGATGCTCGTCGTCCTTGTGGTCGTCATCTTCTTCGGGGTGGTCATCAGGGTCGTCGTCTTCATTGTTGGAGATCCAGAGTGATTACCCAAAAAAACATTTAAAAAATCTTCAATTTGTAAATGTAGCAGAAGGTACAAGAGCCAATGCAAGTAACGAGGACCAGCTGACTGTGCTGGAACCCGGAGGGGCAGCAGAAGGAAAAGAGCCAATGGCACAACCGAGGACCAGCTGACGTTACTGGGACACGGTTACTAAGCAGGAGGTACCTGTGCTCGAAAGCACTACCAAGGACCAGCAGACGTTGCTGGAACTCGGATACCGAGATGGAGGCACCTAGGCCAAAGGCACTGTGGAGAACCAGCTGACGGTACTGGAACCCGGAGGGGCAGCAGAAGGAAAAGAGCCAATGGCACAACCGAGGACCAGCTGACGTTACTGGACACGGTTACTAAGCAGGAGGTACCTGTGCTCCAAAGCACTACCAAGGACCAGCAGACGTTGCTGGAACTCGGATACCGAGATGGAGGCACCTAGGCCAAAGGCACTGCGGAGAACCAGCTGACGGTACTGGAACCCGGAGGGGCAGCAGAAGGAAAAGAGCCAATGGCACAACCGAGGACCAGCTGACGTTACTGGACACGGTTACTAAGCAGGAGGTACCTGTGCTCCAAAGCACTACCAAGGACCAGCAGACGTTGCTGGAACTCGGATACGGAGATGAGGCACCTAGCCAAAGGCACTGCGGAGAACCAGCTGACGGTACTTGAACCCGAGGGGCAGCAGAAGGAAAAGAGCCAATGGCACAACCGAGGACCAGCTGACA
Organism: Oophaga sylvatica; assembly: GCA_033576555.1. Taxonomy (NCBI): domain Eukaryota; kingdom Metazoa; phylum Chordata; class Amphibia; order Anura; family Dendrobatidae; genus Oophaga; species Oophaga sylvatica. Next base: position 39,973 of record JARQOD010005567.1, read on the forward strand.
TTACTGAACCCCAGTAACACAGGAGCAAGTGTTGACTGTGCTAACAGCACTTCCGAGCAACAACTGGCGGTGTTGGAGCCCAGGGATGAGAAGAGAACAGGTGGAGGCAGCAGGACTTTTTGACGTACACACAGCAGGGGAACAGCTGACATTACTGAACCCCAGTAACACAGGAGCAAGTGTTGACTGTGCTAACAGCACTTCCGAGCAACAACTGGCGGTGTTGGAGCCCAGGATGAGAAGAGAACAGGGTGGAGGCAGCAGGACTTTTGACGTACACACAGCAGGGAACAGCTGACATTACTGAACCCCATTAACACAGGAGCAAGTGTTGACTGTGCTAACAGCACTTCCGAGCAACAACTGGCGGTGTTGGAGCCCAGGGATGAGAAGAGAACAGGGTGGAGGCAGCAGGACTTTTTGACGTACACACAGCAGGGGAACAGCTGACATTACTGAACCCCAGTAACACAGGAGCAAGTGTTGACTGTGCTAACAGCACTTCCGAGCAACAACTGGCGGTGTTGGAGCCCAGGATGAGAAGAGAACAGGGTGGAGGCAGCAGGACTTTTGACGTACACACAGCAGGGAACAGCTGACATTACTGAACCCCAGTAACACAGGAGCAAGTGTTGACTGTGCTAACAGCACTTCCGAGCAACAACTGGCGGTGTTGGAGCCCAGGGATGAGAAGAGAACAGGGTGGAGGCAGCAGGACTTTTTGACGTACACACAGCAGGGAACAGCTGACATTACTGAACCCCAGTAACACAGGAGCAAGTGTTGACTGTGCTAACAGCAACTTCCGAGCAACAACTGGCGGTGTTGGAGCCCAGGGTCAAGGAGGATGTTTAAATACTAGATCAAGTAATTTCCTTGTTACCTGTCAATTTTAAATGTCTATACTTCAAACAAGAGAAAGATAAACTTTACTACCATAAGATGATGATTTCATTTAAGCTAATATCTAGATAAATAAAGAATTGACAAACATAAACACATACATTAACATGTTGAACAGCAATGCAAACCACAAAATAAATTGGTTAAGGAATCTGCTATACGGTTGTACATAAAAGCATACAAGTACATATCTGAATCCATTAATGATGGATAAGTAACAGTATGTACACCATTTTATTGTATGGACAATGAATGTCTGACTTCAAAACATCATCAGCATTACAAGTTATCTGTGACATTACTAAAATGTTACATTTGCTGAATAATGTCACTAAACAGTTTATATACAAAATTAGACAATTTCCATCATGTAATACTCATAATAATGTGGCAATAATCATTTTTATTAACAAACATAACCTTTAAAAAGTGCATAGTGCATAGTGAAAATTGCTATTTATGCCTGACTGTCGACTTGCAAGCATGACAACGGATAGATAAGGTATATATATATGAGACTGCATAGCCACAGATGGTGAATGGCGATGTAATACTGTACCTCAATAAAGTGTGCGTCACTACTACATATTTTTTTATATAGCTTTATAAACAGGGTACGTGGATGTATGCTTGCGCCTTTGTTTTGACGCACAGACTGCCTGCCTGCTGAGACGCGTTGGGTAGTGAACAGTTGTGTGCAGTGTTCACTGTAGTCTGAGGTTTTCCTTTTTGGAGTGCAGATCACGCTCCATTAGTTCTTCAACCACTGCTGTTTGTAGTCTGCTGAGCGTGTGTCACTGGGACATCCTTCAAATTTTTCTCTAATTGTTGCTGCTCCATTCTATTACAAATAAATAAAATCTATTAGTGTGACGCGCTTCCATCCGTATACAATACATTTGTTGCAAACACTATAGAAGTACACAAAGGGCCTTTCACACCTACTGAACAGTTGTGTGCAGTGTTCACTGCAGTCTCTGCGGAATAACCACACTTAGGCCTTATAACTTTTCAGACTTTCTTTATCAATCTACCAAGATGAAGAAGGCAGGGAGTAAGGCACGTGGTGTGGCCGTGGAGTTTCTTCAGGGAGAGGACATGGGGATTCTGTGGCTGCTGCGGCCCCCAGTGACACAGCATCCACCAGTTTTTCCCCGTGAGCGTTCCTTTATGCAACATTTTGTAGGAGCTCGGAGTACCCCCTGCTGCGGGAAGAACAAATTTAAGCCGTTGTTGGTTGGATGTCAGCCAATGCATCGACTTCAATTGCTTCCACCTCCTCTCAGGACCACAGCACTGTGAGCAACCATCTGTCTCTTCACCGCCTGGCAAATTGCCCAGGCAGTCAGAGAGTTCTGTACAGGAGCCAGCTGAGTGTCTGCTTCTGTTCTCAGAATCTATTGGCTTGCAAACAGGGGCCCAGCCAAGCAGCATTCTGTAATGTGAAGAAGAGGGAGTATGCAGTGATGCGCAACAGCTGTGTCTCTCTGAATCTGAAGAGGCGGGTGAGACAGTGCCGATGGTCAGCACACCGCAGAACGCATCTGATGATGATGAGACTCAGGTGCCAGTTTCTGTTGAGCATGGTGCTGGCCAGACCACCCAACAGCAGCAGGTGTTGGAAGAGGGTAGTGGAGATGATGAGGTCCAAGACCCAACATGGCGTGAGGAACAGGAAGTGGGGGAGCAGCTCAGAGGAATCCTAATAATAATAATATTAATTTATATAGCGCCATCATATTACGCATCGCTTTAACAGTTTTGCAGTTTAAGAACACAAGTCATAAGTAACAACGTTAACAATACAATAATTTAAGCTAAATAAGTCGCCCCTGCTCGTGACAGCTTACAATGTACAATGAGGAGGGGGGAGATACAAAGTATAGGTGTTTAAATACAATGGTGCATTTACAATGAGGTCCAGCCATCTTAAGGGACTGAGGGATGGAGATAGTGAATGGCTAGAGACACACACACACATACACACTTACACAGAATACATAGAATGACTTTGATTAGTGAATGTGATAGGCCGCTCTGAACAAATGTGTTTTGAGGAGCGCCTGAAACCATGCAAATTGTGGATAGTCCTAATTTCTTGGGGTACAGCATTCCAAGGATTGGCGTAGCGCGGGAGAAGTCTTGGAGTCGGGAGTGGGAGGTACAAAATTAGTGCAGAGGTTAGTCGAAGTCGTTTGCAGAGCGCAGCAGTCGGTTAGGCCAATAGATAGAAATGAGGGAGGAGATGTAGGAGGGGTGCTGCACTGTGGATAGCTTTGTGGCTGAGAACCAGTACTTTGGTTGAAAGCGGGAGAGGCCTAGAGAAGTGGTTAGTGATAGAAGGAAGATAGAGGAAGACATTGCCCCAACGGTACAAACAGGAGGGAGAGTTAGGCTGCAGACTCGGTTGCCTGTAGCCTCCATTTGGCACCTGTTCGTAGCAGTTGTCTTCCAAAAGTCAAAACGGCGCTCACAGGACTTGCCTGCGTGGTCCTTTTTTCACACACTTGCACATGATATTTGCTATGTCAAATGCAAGCTGTGTAATCAAAAATTAAAAATAGCTAAAAGGTCAGTCACCTCAATACCACAAATATGTGGAAACATGTGCGGACAAAAGCACATAGTTGAGTTACAAAGACACACTGGAGATGTAGGCCAACCTACAGCAGCACCTACATCTTCAGGTTGTGTTGAAGCCCTTCATCGAGCTCACACACAGCTGGTCTGCTTCCTCACAGGATCGCCATGGAAGAACCTCGGCCACTGTTGTCCAGAGACAAAGTGTTATCCACACACAGCAGCAAGTTCCCTTCATCCTCACACTCCACGGCCACAAAACAGCATCGGTAGCACAAGGCATGGGATAAAAGACGGCCATACTCCGCAAACCATGCACGAGCACAGGCTCTGAATGCTGGCATTGCAAAACTCCTGTCCCTTGAAATGCTGTCATTCAGGCTGGTAGAGACAGACAGTTTCCGTAACTGAATATCATTGTCAGTCCCACAATACAATGTGCCAAGCCGATTTAATTTCAGCAGGCAAGCCGTCTCTGGTCTGCAAAAGCATGTTGAGGGAAAAATTAAACATGCGCTACTAAACGCCCTGAGTAGCAAGGTCCACCTGACCACCGATGCGTGGACCAGTACCCATTGTTATGATCTGCTACAACCAGTAAGGAAAGAAGGGAATTCTGTCCCTACAATACAACTAAGCTGAATCCCTATGATGTAACGGGGAACCTGATCCTGCGACCAGACCCCTAAAGTCCTCATCTAGTGTGAACGAAGACCTATAGTTGCGAGGGAGGAATCCCACAAGATCTAGGGACTGGGAGAAAAGGTGGACACCTCCTAACATAAATTGTAGCATGGATAATTAAACAGAAAAAAAAATACTTTGCGATCCTAACATCAAGCAAACTGACTGATTAAGGCACCCTAAGCACCCGGCTAGCTTAACAGTAGATAATACAATTAAGTCAAGCAAAGCCAGAAGGGCGGAGCCAGACAAAAATAGGGAAAAAAGGTCATGTGACCAGCAAACTGAAACAAAAAACCCAACAAGAGGGTTCTAACACCCATGGCCAGGACAATACCTTTCCTCACTGCCCATTGGTCAATGTTGTGTAGCCGGGTACTGATCTTGCGAGTGGCGCTGTACGTGTTCTGCCAACTCCAAGGATTGCAGGAATCAAGTCTGTACACATTGACTCCTCCTCCTACTCCATTTCCTCAGAATCATCGCTGCAGGAGCTGTCACGGTCTACCTCCACATGGACCCGTGAACGTTTACCTGTTGTGACCGATATGAGCACAGCCGTGTCCAAATGTCAACAGGCCGTCCTGAAATAATTTCCATGGGGAATCTTAGCCACACAGAGCAGGAGCTCTGTAATGCCATAAAGCAGGAGAGCAACGTGTGGTTTTTGGAAGCGAATCTACAGGCAGGCTTGGTAGTGTGTGACAATGGCCGAAATCTGGTGGCAGCTCTGGGCCTTGGCAACCTCACTCACATACCATGTCTGTCATATGTTGCTCAACTTGGCCGTGCAGAGTTTTTTGAGGGACTAATCCGGATCTTGATGCACTGCTGCACAAGGTCAAGCCTAGAGTGCGCTCACATGCGACGTTCCAGCATGGCCAGATCGCTGATTGCAGCTCTGCAACGCAGATTTTCGCCTTCATGAACATCGCATCATATGTGACGTAACCCACCAGGTGGAATTCCTCGTTACATATGTTGGAGCGGTTGGTGAGCAGCAGCCAACAGTAATGGAGTATCAGCTGCATCAGGCGCAATCAACTCGCAATTTGCGCCGTTCACAACTTCACCACTACAGAGTGGGCCTCTATAATAAATAATAATAATAATCTTTATTTATATAGCGCCATAATATTCCGCAGTGCTTTACAGTTTAACAGTTTCAAAACACAAAATCATAAGTAACAACGTTAACAATACAATAATTAAAGCAAAATCAGCTGCCCCTGCTGGGGAAAGCTTACAATCTACAAGGAGGTGGGGGAATACAAAGTACAGGTGTTTATATACAATGGTGTTTTTACAATGATGGTCCAGCCATTTTAAGGGAGTGAGGGATGCATGGAGATAGTGAATGGCTACACACACAGACTTACACATAGAATGACTTTGATTAGTGAATGTGATAGGCCACTGTGAACAAATGTGTTTTGAGGGAGCGCCTGCAACCATCCAAATTGCGGATAGCCTAATTCTTGGGGTAGAGCATTCCAGAGGATTGGCGCAGCGCGGGAGAAGTCTTGGAGTTGGGAGTGGGAGTACGGATTAGTGCAGAGGTTAGTCGAAGGTCGTTTGCAGAGTGCAGCAGTCGGTTAGGCCGATAAATATAATGAGGGAGGAGATGTAGGGGGTGCTGCACTGTGGAGAGCTTTGTTGGTGAGAACCAGTAATTAGAATTGGATCCTATAATGAATGGGCAGCCAGTGTAATGAGTGGCGATGGGCCTCTATGAAGGACATCTGCCACGTTTTGCGTGCGTTTGATGAGTCAACGCGGATGGCGAGTGCAGATGATGCACTAGTCAGCCTGACTGTCCCCCTTATCTGCCTCTTCAAAAAACACTGCAAGCACTAAGGCATGAGGTTTTGAAGAGGTGGAGGAAGAGGAGTCACAAATTCCATCACCTTCTGGACAGTCAGCGCAACGTGGTTCCTCACAAAGGGCTGGAGGACTTTCAAAGTACCATGCTGTATCAACAATTGAACCTCCAGAGTCGCTGTCTATATTTTCATAACCATTCCAAACTTTTAATGTATTTACAAAGCACATAAAAGTACATTTTTGTCTATCCTTTTGTAATGCTATTGTGTTTCCATAAAACAGATGTTACAGAATTTGATACAATGTTTTAAATTTTGAGTTTTAAATTTTGTAAATTTTTATGTATTTGAAGGACTTTGTGAGGAGGATGAGGAGGAGTCAATGGAGGAGAGACATCGCTCCAGAGGAGGTAGACAATGCTCTAGTCAGTATGTAGACCAAGGTGGGTGATGCACAGCAGGCAAGATGATGCCTCTTGCAGGGGACAACGTTTCTTGGCCAGTTGGAGTCTGCAGCACATGGTTGATTTCATGCTGCAGTGCCTGAGAAACGACCGCCGCATCGAACACATTCACACCACGTCTGATTATTGGGTGTACACCCTCCTAGACCCTCGCTACCGGACAACTTACAAAGCCTCATCACACCGTTGAACCGGGAGCGTAAAATGCGGAAGTAACAAGACACACTGGTGCAATCCATAATGTTCTCCATTCCAGCCGAGAGCACTGCTGCTGCTACTGCTTTACAAAGCAGCTCTGTGCGTCGAGGCAAGTGGAGACAGCTCTGCAACAAGAGGGAGCACAAGCAGCGCCTCTGCACAGGGCAAGAACAGTATGTTCCAAATTTGGCGAAGTTTTGTGGCAGCGCCACCAATGTCTACACCATCCGAGACGGCTCCAGTCAGCAGGAGGCAACATTTCCGTAAGAATGGTGACAGACAACATGTCTTGCCCTCTCAGTGTACTCCCAGATGGCTCTTCCCCATTCAAGTTTGGTGTCTCTAAGCTTGATACATGGCCAGAGCTTAGCCAGTATGCATTGGAGGTGCTGGCTTGCCCTGCTGCCAGTGTATTATCGGAGCGCGTCTTTACTGCTGCAGGTGTGGTACTAACAGACCGTTGCATGCGACTATCCTCCGATAATGGTAGAACGGCTTACTTTTCTGAAAATGAACTAGGCATGGATCTCGCCTGAATTTGCCTGTCCGGTTTCAGATTAACTAACTGGTTGGCAACGTTTTCCATGTCTCCTGTTATGTTCATCTTTCTACCACCTGAACTATACTCCCCTGGGCTACAACACTGCCAGTTGCTGCTCAGAAGTGTCGTGTCCACAACCAATACACAA
>JARQOD010005568.1:0-47312 GCA_033576555.1 Oophaga sylvatica
ACTTGCTGAGCGTGTCTCACTGCCTCATCCTTTACATTTTTCTCTAATTGTTGCTGCTACCATTCTATTTAAAAAAATGAAATCTATTAGTGTGACGTGCTTCCATCCGTATCCAATACATTGGTTGCAAACAATATAGAAGTACACAAACGGGCCTTTCACAGCTACTGAACAGTTGTGTGCAGTGTTTTACTGTAGTCAGAGGTTTTCATTTTTGAAGTGCACATCCCGCTCCAGTTAGTTCTTCAACCACTGCTGCTTGTATCTGCTGAGCGTGTCTCACTGCCTCATCCTTTACATTTTTCTCTAATTGTTGCTGCTACATTCTATTTCAAATAATTCAAATCTATTAGTGTGACGTGCTTCCATCGTATCCAATACATTGGTTGCAAACAATATAGAAGTACCAAACGGGCCTTTCACAGCTACTGAACAGTTGTGTGCAGTGTTTACTGTAGTCAGAGGTTTCATTTTTGAGTGCAATCCCGCTCCAGTTAGTTCTTCAACCACTGCTGCTTGTACTCTGCTGAGCGTGTCTCACTGCCTCATCCTTTACATTTTTCTCTAATTGTTGCTGCTACATTCTATTTCAAATAATTCAAATCTATTAGTGTGACGTGCTTCCATCCGTATCCAATACATTGGTTGCAAACAATATAGAAGTACGCAAACGGGCCTTTCACAGCTACTGAACAGTTGTGTGCAGTGTTTACTGTAGTCAGAGGTTTTCATTTTTGGAGTGCAGATCCCGCTCCAGTTAGTTCTTCAACCACTGCTGCTTGTACTCTGCTGAGCGTGTCTCACTGCCTCATCCTTTACATTTTTCTCTAATTGTTGCTGCTACATTCTATTTCAAATAATTCAAATCTATTAGTGTGACGTGCTTCCATCCGTATCCAATACATTGGTTGCAAACAATATAGAAGTACCAAACGGGCCTTTCACAGCTACTGAACAGTTGTGTGCAGTGTTTACTGTAGTCAGAGGTTTTCATTTTTGGAGTGCAGATCCCGCTCCAGTTAGTTCTTCAACCACTGCTGCTTGTACTCTGCTGAGCGTGTCTCACTGCCTCATCCTTTACATTTTTCTCTAATTGTTGCTGCTACATTCTATTTCAAATAATTTAAATCTATTAGTGTGACGTGCTTCCATCCGTATCAATACATTGGTTGCAAACAATATAGAAGTACGCAACGGGCCTTTCACAGCTACTGAACAGTTGTGTGCAGTGTTTACTGTAGTCAGAGGTTTTCATTTTTGGAGTGCAGATCCCGCTCCAGTTAGTTCTTCAACCACTGCTGCTTGTACTCTGCTGAGCGTGTCTCACTGCCTCATCCTTTACATTTTTCTCTAATTGTTGCTGCTACATTCTATTTCAAATAATCAAATCTATTAGTGTGACGGCTTCCATCCGTATCAATACATTGGTTGCAAACACTATAGAAGTACCAAGGGCCTTTCAAGTATGAACATTGTGTGCAGTGTTTACTTATACGTAGATTTTCACTTTTTGAGTGCATCCGCTCGTTATCTCAACACTGCTGCATGGTATAATTTGCTAGTGTGTGACTGCACTCATCACTTTAATAAGTTATTCGCTATTGTGACTGCTTCATTTATTTATAATAATTGTAAATCTTTAATGTACAAGTGTTCCATCGTATCCAATACATGGTGAAACATATAAGGAAGTACATCAAGTCCTTTGCACAGTATTGAACAGTGTGTCAGTCACCTCTATACATGTTATTAATTTATTTTCTTTATTGAAGCCAGACACGCTCAGTTATTCTTCACACTGCAGCTGTTGTACTCATGCTGAGCGTTCTCACTGCTCATCCTTTACATTTATTCTCTAATTGTTGCTGCTACCATTCAATTCAAATAAATGCAAATACTTTAGTTACGTGCTTCACTGTATCCATACTGTGGTTGCAACATATAGAAGTACACAAGACAGGCCTTTCACAAAACTATACATTTGTGGTTCAGTGTTTACTGTAGTAGAGGTTTTCATTTTTGTGTGCAGAGCCCCCTTCCATTAGTTCTTCAAACCACAGCTTTCTTGTACTCTGCTGAGCGGTCACACTGCCTACTCTGCTGAGCGTGTCTCACTGCCTCATCCTTTACATTTTTCTCTAATTGTTGCTGCTACATTCTATTTCAAATAATTCAAATCTATTAGTGTGACGTGCTTCCATCCGTATCCAATACATTGGTTGCAAACAATATAGAAGTACACAAACGGCCTTTCACAGCTACTGAACAGTTGTGTGCAGTGTTTACTGTAGTCAGAGGTTTTCATTTTTGGAGTGCAGATCCCGCTCCAGTTAGTTCTTCAACCACTGCTGCTTGTACTCTGCTGAGCGTGTCTCACTGCCTCATCCTTTACATTTTTCTCTAATTGTTGCTGCTACATTCTATTTCAAATAAATTCAAATCTATTAGTGTGACGTGCTTCCATCCGTATCCAATACATTGGTTGCAAACAATATAGAAGTACACAAACGGGCCTTTCACAGCTACTGAACAGTTGTGTGCAGTGTTTACTGTAGTCAGAGGTTTTCATTTTTGGAGTGCAGATCCGCTCCAGTTAGTTCTTCAACCACTGCTGCTTGTACTCTGCTGAAGCGTGTCTCACTGCCTCATCCTTTACATTTTTCTCTAATTGTTGCTGCTACATTCTATTTCAATAATTCAAATCTATTAGTGTGACGTGCTTCCATCCGTATCCAATACATTGGTTGCAAACAATATAGAATACCAAACGGGCCTTTACAGCTACGAACAGTTGTGTGCAGTGTTTACTGTAGCAGAGGTTTTCATTTTGGAGTGCAATCCCGCACAGTTATTCTTCAACCACTGCTGCTTGTACTCTGAGCTGTCTCACTGCCTCATCCTTTACATTTTTCTCTAATTGTTGCTGCTACATTCTATTTCAAATAATTCAAATCTATTAGTGTGACTGCTTCCATCCGTATCCAATACATTGGTTGCAAACAATATAAAGTACCAAACGGTTTCAAGCTACTGAACATTTGTGGCATGTTTACTGTAGTCAGAGTTTTCATTTTTGGATGCAATCGCTCCGTTAGTTCTCAACCACTGCTGCTTGTACTTGCTGACGTGTCTCACTGCCTCAATCCTTTACATTTTTCTCTAATTGTATGCTGTACATTCTATTTAAATAATTAAATCATTAGTGTGACGTGCTTCCATCCGTATCCAATACATTGGTTGCAAACAATATGAAGTACACAAACGGGCCTTTCACAGCTACTGAAACAGTTTTGTTGCAGTGTTTACTGTAGTCAGAGGTTTTCATTTTTGGAGTCAATCCCGCTCCAGTTAGTTCATTCAACCACTGCTGCTTGTACTCTGCTGAGCGTTGTCTCACTGCCTCATCCTTACATTTTTTCTCAATTGGTGCTGCTACATTCTATTTAAAAAATTCAAATCTATTAGTGTGACGTGCTTCCATCCGTATATAATACATTGGTTGCAAACAGCCTTTATGTTAAGGTACAGTATTATATCGACATTGTACAGGTGTCGCTATTCAGTCTGATAACTAGATATCATTCACCTTTTCTATCAGTTGTCGTTGTTTCAGCAAAACTTGCAGGTATATATTTAGCTATTGTGACTATGCACTATTGACTTTAATAAGGTAATGCATGAGTTTTGTTACCGATTCTCATTTTTACATGATGGACCTTTATGATATGGGTTGTTAAATTTGTAATTAAATATGTATTTTTTGAAATGACACAAATATAAGTAATGTTGAAGAGGACTAGTCCTACATCCATTGTTTGCACAATATTACAGGTGTACATCACGTCCCTTAATCAACAATGGATTATTAAATTTACTTGTATGCTTTTATTTAAAAGCCAAGAACACTGAAGGCTAACCTTCGCACTGCAGCTGTTGTCAAAGTTCATCCCACATTATGCACTTCCAACATTGCAGCATTTGAGGCATGATGTGAGTTGGATTTGTCTAAGTTATGGAGTGACAAGGTTCACCATCAGTACCCTATAGCATAAGTAGGCTTTTGTGTTAGCATTTGTGTTCGACATGTGGATATCTGCAGTAATATGTCACAATTATTTTGTTACAGATTTGTGACAAAGACAAATAATTTTATGGTTTTAAAGGTGACGTTTCACTTGTTTACAGCTTAGAAATAAGGGTGTAGCCTCCTATCTATGTGTAGCAGTAGCCACTTTAACATGTCAAGTTCTTTTCAACATGTGTAGCTACCTAGCAGTAATTTTTGCCGGACAAACAGCAGGGGAACAGCAGGCGTTACTGAACCCCACAAACACATCAGCGATTGTTTTGATCTGTGCATCCAACACTTCTGAGCAGCAACTGGCAGTGTTGTAGCCCAGGCAGTAGAGTTCAGGTGGTAGAAAGATGAACATAACAGGAGACATGGATAACGTTGCCAACCAGTTATTTAATCTGAAACCGGACAGGCAAATTCATGCGAGATCCATAACTTGTTCATTTTTAGAAAAGTAAGCCAGTCTACATTATCGGAGGATAGTCGCATGCTACGGTCTGTTAGTACACCACCTGCAGCACTAAAGAAGCGCTCCGATAATACACTGGCAGCAGGGCAAGCCAGCACCTCCAATGCATACTGGCTAAGCTCTGGCCATGTATCCAGCTTAGAGACCCAAAACTTGAATGGGGAAGAGCCATCTGGGAGTACACTGAGAGGGCAAGACATGTAGTCTGTCACCATCTTACGGAAACTTTGCCTCCTGCTGACTGGAGCCGTCTCGGATGGTGTAGACATTGGTGGCGCTGCCACAAAACTTCGCCACATTTGGAACATACTGGTCTTGCTGTTGTGAATGTGCTAAAAATGAATTCTGAGCAGAAGCTCCCTCTGGTGGTTACAAACAGTACTGAACTATCCAATGAAGATTGTGAAGATTGGAGATCAGGTGTTACTGACTGGTCTTATATAAGGGAGGTTCCCTCCCATCAGGGTTGACGGTGATCAATTGTTCTGGTCTCATCTTTGATTCCTGTACACTTTGTAGCTTGCTGTTTCGTGACTGCATCTTTTTCTAACAGATAAGACATTTTCTTCTTTTATTTTTTTGTGGGTTTTTTTGGGCATTTTGTCCTGCACTTCTGTGGGGGTCTGCCGGGTCCCCTTGGGGGGCTTGTGCTCCTCTCAGTTTAGTTCAGCCACTGTTGTTTGTTCATTTTCCTTTTCCACTTTTTTCTGTGGCTGCTGTTTAGTTTTTGTTACACCAGAGAACTAATTTAGGTGCTAGAGGTCGTGTCATCTCAGGTGTTTTTGTAATTAGTCCAGTTGGTACTTTTCAGTGTTTTTTGTGATTGCATAAAGTGCCCTTCCTATCCTTTTCTATTTATGAAGTTTGAGCCCCAACGTTTGCTCATACTATTTTCTGTCTGTGTCAGTATTTCTTCTTGTCTAACCGCCATTACATGTTTGGGGGCTTTCTATGTTCTTTGTGGATCTGCTCCGGGCAGATACGTTTCCTCTTTCTATCTTTAGGTGTACTTAGCTTCTCAGGCTGTGACGAGGCGTCTAGGACCAACGTAGGTATGCTCCACGGCTGCCTTTAGTTGTGGTGGTTAGTCAGGGTACTGCAATCCCATAAATTCCAACCTCTCTGATGTATTGCCTTTTTTGCCTGCTCTCCTCAGCTACCAAATCATAACATCTTGCCCTGTGCAGAGGCGCTGCTTGTGCTCCCTCTTGTTGCAGAGCTGTCTCCACTGCCTCTACGCACAGAGCTGCTTTGTAAAGCAGTAGTAGCAGCAGTGCTCTCGGCTGGAATGGAGAACATTATGGATTGCACCAGTGTGTCTTGGTACTTCCGCATTTTACGCTCCCGTTCAACGGTGTGATGAGGCTTTGTAAGTTGTCCCGGTAGCGAGGGTCTAGGAGGGTGTACACCCAATAATCAGACGTGGTGTGAATGTGTTCGATGCGGCGGTCGTTTCTCAGCCACTGCAGCATGAAATCAACCATGTGCTGCAGACTCCCAACTGGCCAAGAAACGTTGTCCCCTGCAAGAGGCGTCATCTCTGCCTGCTGTGCATCACCCCACCCTTGGTCTACATACTGACTAGAGCATTGTCTACCTCCCTCTGGAGCGATGTCTTCCTCCTCCATTGACTCCTCCTCATCCTCCTCACAAAGTCCTTCAAATACATATAAATTTACAAAATTTAAACTCAAAATTTAAAAACTTTGTATCATAATTCTGTAACATCAGTTTATGGAAACACAATAGCATTACAAAAGGATAGACAAAAAATGTACATTATGTGCTTTGTAAATACATTAAAAGTTTGTAATGGTTATGAAAATATAGACAGCGACTCTGGAGGTTCAATTGTTGATACAGCATGGTACTTTGAAAGTCCTCCAGCCCTTTGTGAGGAACCACGTTGCGCTGACTGTCCAGAAGGTGATGGAATTTGTGACTCCTCATCCTCCACCTCTTCCAAAACCTCATGCCTTAGTGCTTGCAGTGTTTTTTGAAGCAGGCAGATAAGGGGGACAGTCAGGCTGACTAGTGCATCATCTGCACTCGCCATCCGCGTTGACTCATCAAACGCACGCAAAACGTGGCAGATATCCTTCATAGAGTTATTCGCCACTCATTACACTGGCAGTGGCTGCCCATTCATTATAGGATCCAATTCTAATTACTGGTTCTCACCAACAAAGCTCTCCACAGTGCAGCACCCCCTACATCTCCTCCCTCATTTATATTTATCGGCCTAACGACTGCTGCACTCTGCAAACGACCTTCGACTAACCTCTGCACTAATCCGTACCTCCCACTCCCAACTCCAAGACTTCTCCCGCGCTGCGCCAATCCTCTGGAATGCTCTACCCCAAGAAATTAGGACTATCCGCAATTAGCATGGTTTCAGGCGCTCCCTCAAAACACATTTGTTCAGAGCGACCTATCACATTCACAAATCAAAGTCATTCTATGTGTAAGTCTGTGTGTGTAGCCCATTCACTATCTCCATCCATCCATCACTCCCTCAAAATGGCTGGACCATCATTGTAAATACACCATTGTATATAAACACCAGTACTTTGTATCTCCCCCACCTCAGTGTAGATTGTAAGCTGTCACGAGCAGGGGCGGCTTATATTGCTTTAATTATTGTATTGTTAACGTTGTTACTTATGACTTGTGTTCTGAAACTGTTAAACTGTAAAGCGCTGCGGAATATGTTGGCGCTATATAAATAAAGATTATTATTATTATAGAGGCCCAGTCAGTAGTGGTGAAGTGTGAACGGCGCAAATTGCGAGTTGATTGCGCCTGATGCAGCTGATACTCCATTACTGTTGGCTGCTGCTCACACAACCGCTCCAACATATGTAACGTGGAATTCCACCTGGTGGGTACGTCACATATGATGCGATGTTCAGGAAGGCTAAATCTGCGTTGCAGAGCTGCAATCAGCGATCTGGCCATGCTGGAACGTCGCAAGTGAGCACACTCTAGGCGGACCTTGTGCAGCAGTGCATCAAGATCCGGATAGTCCCTCCAAAAACTCTGCACGACCAAGTTCAGCACATGTGACAGACATGGTATGTGAGTGAGGTTGCCAAGGCCCAGAGCTGCCACCAGATTTCGGCCATTGTCACACACTACCAAGCCTGCCTGGAGATTCGCTGCCAAAAACCACACGTCGCTGTCCTGCTTGATGGCATTCCAGAGCTCCTGCGCTGTGTGGCTTCGATTCCCCATGGAAATTAATTTCAGGACGGCCTGTTGACGTTTGGACACGGCTGTGCTCATATCGGTCGCAACAGGTAACCGTTCACGGGTCCATGTGGAGGTAGACCATGACGGCTCCTGCAGCGATGATTCTGAGGAACTGGAGTAGGAGGAGGAGTCATGTGTACAGACTTGATTCCTGCAATCCTTGGAGTTGGCAGAACACGTACAGCGCCACTCGCAAGATCAGTACCCGGCTCCACAACATTGACCCAATGGGCAGTGAGGGAAAGGTATCGTCCCTGGCCATGGGTGTTGTGAATGGGCTTGGGATGAGTTCTGAGCAGAGGCTCCCTCTGGTGGTTACAGGCGGTGATGGTCTGTCCAGTGAGGATTGTGAGGATTGGGAATCAGGTGTTGCTGACTGGTCTTATATAAGGGAGTCACCTTCCCATCAGGGTTGCCGGTGATCAATTGTTCTGGTCTCAGTCCTTGAATCCTGTTTCCCTTGTAGCCTGCTGTGTCGTGTCTGCATCTCCTGCTGTCAGATAAGACATTTTCTTCTTTTTGTTTTTGTGCTAGATTTTTGCATTTTGTCCTGCACTTCTGTGGGGGCCTTCAGGGTCCCCTCCGGGGGCTTTTGCCCTCTCAGTTTGGTTCAGCGACTGATGTTTGTACTTTTGCTTTTTACAGTTTTTTCAGTGGCTGCTGTTTTGATTTTGTTGCACCAGAGAGCTAGTTTGGGTGGTAGAGGTCGTGTGATCTCAGGTGTTTTTGAAAATAGTAGAGTTGGTGCTTTTCAGGGTTTTCTGGGATTGCAGTAGGTGCCCTTCCTGTCCTTTTCTATTTGGTTAGTTTGGGCCCCAGCGTTTGCTCATGCTATTTTCTTTCTGTGTCGGTGTTTCTTCTTGTCTAGCCGCCATTACATGTTTGGGGGCTTTCTATTATCTTTGGGGTTCTGCTCCGTGGCAGATGGCTTTCCTATTTCTATCTTTGGGTGTAGTTAGTTTCTCGGGCTGTGACGAGGCGTCTAGGACCAACGTATGAGTGCTCCACGGCTGCCTCTAGTTGTGGTGGTTGGTCAGGGTACTGCAATCTCATGGATTCCAACTGCTCTGGTGTATTGCCTTTTTGCCTGCACTCCTCAGCTACCAATTCATAACAGTATCACCGGCCAAAAAAAATTAATATTGTATGGTACTCACAGAAGGGAAAAATATTGTGAAAGAAAAAAAAAAAAAAAGGTTGTCAGAGTTGTCAGAGATATTTTTCTGTTTGTTGCATTTTTTTTTTTTTTTTTCTTCCCTCTGTATCTCTGGGTGCTGGGGAGGATCTTTTCTCTCAATGGAGTTTGCACAGTTGTCTGGCCGTGTGGATCAGCTTGCCACTGAGGTTCAGAGTATTGCTGCATATCTTGCTAGGTTGCCTGTTGTGGAACTAGGATCCCCATGCCAGATTTGTTTTTAGGGGATCGAGCTAAGTTTCAGAATTTCAAAAATAATTGTAAATTGTTTTTTGCCTTAAAATCTAAGTCCTCAGGGAACGCAGCGCAGCAGGTTCAAATTGTCATCTCTCTCCTGCGCGGCGATCCTCAGGATTGGGCTTTTTCCCTGACACCTGGGGATCCTGTTTTGAGTGATGTTGATGCATTTTTTCAGGCTTTGGGGTTATTGTACGATGAGCCTAATGTCACTGATCAAGCTGAAAAAGCCTTGTTGGCATTAAATCAGGGGCTTGATGACGCTGAGTTATACTGTCAGAGATTCCGTAGGTGGGCAGTCCTGACCAAGTGGAATGACGACGCTTTGGCGGCCCTTTTCCGGAAGGGTCTGTCAGATAATGTAAAGGATGTTATGGTGGGATTCCCTGTCCCCACTGGTCTCAATGATTCTATGTCATTAGCGATTCAAATTGACAGACGTTTGCGTGAGCGGAGAAGTATGCGTGGAATAGTGTTGCCTTGTGAACCTGCTTCTGAATCCATGCAGTGTGATAGAGTGGTGTCTGGGGCACAGCGTCATGAGTTTTGAAAGCGCAATGGGTTATGTTTCTACTGTGGTGATGCCTCTCATGCTATTTCAGTCTGCCCTAAGCGGGGAAGACGTTTTGCAATCTCAGTTGTCTTGGGTAATGTTCAGACTAAGTTTTTATTAACTGTCACTCTGATATGCTCTCTGTCCTCATTTTCTGCTCAGGCTTTCGTTGATTCTGGAGCAGCTATTAACCTGATGGATTATGATTTTGCTAAACGTTGTGGGTTTCCCTTGATACCCCTACAGAAGTCTATTCCCCTACTGGGGATCGATTCTACCCCTTTGGCTGAGAATAAACCTCAGTTCTCTACTCAGGTGATAATGAGGGTTGAACCTGATCACCAGGAGTGCTGCAAATTTTTGGTTCTGTATAATCTGCATGATATTATCGTACTGGGTTTCCCTTGGTTACAGTCTCATAATCCTGTTTTGGATTGGAAATCTGTGTCTGTAACCAGTTGGGGCTGCCAATGTGTTAATACCAACACTCCTGTTTTTTCTGCCTCCCCCCAGGCTCAGGATGTTCCTGACTTTTTGATTGATTTTTCTGATGTGTTTAGCGAAAGTAAATCTGCATCCTTGCCTCCCCATAGGAGCTATGACTGCGCTATTGAATTAGTGCCGGGTAGTAAATTCCCTAAAGGTCGCCTTTTTAACTTGTCTGTACCTGAACATGACGCTATGCGGTCTTATATCAAGGAATCATTGGAGAAGGGTCATATCAGACCATCCTCTTCACCCTTAGGTGCCGGTTTTTTCTTTGTGGCCAAAAAGGATGGTTCATTAAGGCCGTGTATTGATTATCGTCTTTTGAACAATATTACTGTGAAATATCAATATCCGTTACCCTTGATTTCTGACCTGTTTTCCAGGGTGAAAAACGCTACTTGGTTTACCAAGCTTGACCTCAGGGGGGCGTATAACCTTATTCGCATTAAGCACGGGGATGAATGGAAGACGGCATTCAATACCCCTGAAGGGCATTTTGAGTACCTAGTGATGCCCTCTGGGCTCACTAATGCTCCTTCCGTCTTCCAGTCCTTCATGAATGACATTTTCAGGGATTTTGTGGACAAATTTCTGATTGTTTATTTGGATGATATCTTGATTTTTTCTAATGACTGGGACTCTCATTGTGAAACATGTTCGAACTGTATTCCAGATTTTGAGAGAGAATGCTCTGTATGTGAAGGGATCAAAGTGTCTTTTTGGCGTACAGAGGATCTCATTTCTGGGATTCATTTTGTCCCCATCTGTTATTGAAATGGACCCGGTTAAGGTTCAGGCCATCTGTGATTGGGTCCAACCTACTTCATTAAAGGCTCTTCAAGATTTTTGGGTTTTGCCAATTTTTATCGTAAATTTATTGGTAATTTCTCGGTTATTGTTAAACCATTAACTGATTTGACCAAAAAGGGTTCTGATGTGGTGAATTGGCCTCCTGAGGCAGTCTCTGCATTTCAGGAACTTAAGCAAGATTCACTTCTGCTCCTGTTCTACGGCAGCCTGATGTTTCTCTGCCATTTCAGGTGGAGGTTGATGCCTCTGAAATTGGGGCAGGTGCCGTTTTGTCCCAAAAAGATCCAGAGACCTCTAAAAGTAACCCTTGTGCCTTTTTCTCTCGAAAATTTTCTCCTACTGAACGTAATTATGACGTGGGTAATCGGGAGTTATTGGCCATGAAGTGGGCTTTTGAAGAGTGGAGACATTGGCTGGAGGGAGCCAAACATCAGGTGGTGGTCCTTACGGACCATAAGAATCTGGTCTATCTGGAATCTGCCAAGCGACTCAATCCTAGACAGGCCAGGTGGGCCTTGTTTTTCACACGTTTTAATTTTGTGGTTTCCTTTCTTCCTGGCACTAAGAATGTTAAGGCGGATGCCCTCTCGAGGAGTTTCCTTGCGGACTCTCCTGAGTTATCTGATCCTTCTGTTATTTTGAAAGAGGGTGTAGTTCTTTCCGCCATCTCGCCCAATTTGAGACTTGCTCTGGAGGGGTGTCAGGAGGATAGGCCCGAGTGCTGCCCTGTTGGAAAATTGTTTGTCCCGGACCAGTGGAAAAAGAGTGTGATGTCTGAGATTCATTGTTCCGCATTGGCTGGGCATCCCGGAATTTTTGGTACCAGAGACTTGGTTAGTCGGTCCTTTTGGTGGCCTACCTTGTCTCGTGATGTCAGGGAATTTGTGCAGTCCTGCGGGACTTGCTCTTGCTCCAAGCCTTGCTCTCGCTCTAGTGGTTTGTTGATGCCATTGCCTGTGCCCAAGAGACCATGGACCCATATCTCTATGGATTTCATTTCCGACCTTCCTGTTTCTCAGAGAATGACCGCCATCTGGGTAATTTGTGATAGGTTTTCCAAAATGATACATCTTGTGCCATTACCTAAGTTGCCTTCCTCCTCTGAATTGGTGCCGTTGTTCCTTCAGCACGTGGTTCGTTTACACGGCATTCCTGAGAACATTGTGTCTGATAGAGAGTCCAGTTTGTTTCCAGATTTTGGAGGACTTTTTGTTCTAAACTGGGTGTTCAATTGTCTTTCTCCTCGGCATTTCATCCTCAGACCAATGGTCAAACTGAGAGAACAAACCAGACATTGGAGACTTATCTAAGATGCTTTGTGTCTGCTGATCAGGATGACGGGTCTCTTTTTTGCCTTTGGCTGAGTTTGCTCTTAATAATAGGGCTAGCTCTGCCACTTTGATGTCTCCGTTTTTCTGTAATTCTGGGTTTCACCCTCGATTTTCTTCAGGACAGACGGAGGCTTCTGTCTGTCCAGGTGTTAAACTCTGTTGTGGAGCGTATGCAACAGATTTGGGACCAGGTAGTGGAGAGGTTGTCCCTCTCTCAGGAGAAGGCCCAGCGGTTTGCTAACCGGCATAGGACTGATGGTCCTCGGTTTAAAGTAGGGGACTTGGTCTGGTTGTCCTCAAAAAATATTCCTATGAGAGTAGCATCTCCTAAATTTAAGCCTAGGTTCATTGGACCTTATAAGATCAGGGAGATTATTAATCCTGTTTCTTTTTGTTTGCTTCTTCCAGGGACATTTAAGATCCATAACGTGTTCCACAAGTCCTTGTTGAAGAGGTTTGTTGAGCCAGTGGTTCCTGCTGCTGTGCCTCCTGACCCTGTTTTGGTTGAGGGCAATCTGGAGTATGTGGTTGAGAAAATATTAAATTCTCGTTTTTCTAGACGGAAACTCCAGTATTTGGTTAAATGGAGAGGTTATGGTCAGGAAGACAATTCTTGGGTGTTTGCTTCGGACATCCATGCTAGGAGACTTATCTGTGCATATCATAGAACTCATCCTGACCGACCTGGTGCTCAAATGAGGGTTCGGTGACCCCTCCTCAAAGGGGGGGTACTGTTGTGAATGGGCTTGGGATGAGTTCTGAGCAGAGGCTCCCTCTGGTGGTTACAGGCGGTGATGGTCTGTCCAGTGAGGATTGTGAGGATTGGGAATCAGGTGTTGCTGACTGGTCTTATATAAGGGAGTCACCTTCCCATCAGGATTGCCGGTGATCAATTGTTCTGGTCTCAGTCCTTGAATCCTGTTTCCCTTGTAGCCTGCTGTGTCGTGTCTGCATCTCCTGCTGTCAGATAAGACATTTTCTTCTTTTTGTTTTTGTGCTAGATTTTTGCATTTTGTCCTGCACTTCTGTGGGGGCCTTCAGGGTCCCCTCCGGGGGCTTTTGCCCTCTCAATTTGGTTCAGCCACTGATGTTTGTACTTTTGCTTTTTACAGTTTTTTCAGTGGCTGCTGTTTTGATTTTGTTGCACCAGAGAGCTAGTTTGGGTGGTAGAGGTCGTGTGATCTCAGGTGTTTTTGAAATTAGTAGAGTTGGTGCTTTTCAGGGTTTTCTGGGATTGCAGTAGGTGCCCTTCCTGTCCTTTTCTATTTGGTTAGTTTGGGCCCCAGCGTTTGCTCATGCTATTTTCTTTCTGTGTCGGTGTTTCTTCTTGTCTAGCCGCCATTACATGTTTGGGGGCTTTCTATTATCTTTGGGGTTCTGCTCCGGGGCAGTGGCTTTCCTATTTCTATCTTTGGGTGTAGTTAGTTTCTCGGGCTGTGACGAGGCGTCTAGGACCAACGTAGGAGCGCTCCACGGCTGCCTCTAGTTGTGGTGGTTGGTCAGGGTACTGCAATCTCATGGATTCCAACTGCTCTGGTGTATTGCCTTTTTGCCTGCACTCCTCAGCTACCAAATCATAACACATGGGTGTTAGAACCCTCTTGTTAGGTTTTGTTTCAGTTTGCTGGTCACATGACCTTTTTTCCCTATTTAGTCTGGCTCCACCCTTCTGGCTTTGCTTGACTTCATTGTATTATCTACTGTTAAGCTAGCCGGGTGCTTAGGTGCCTTACTCAGTCAGTTTTGCTTGATGTTAGGATCTCAAAGTATTTTGTTTTCTGTTTAATTATCCCTGCTACAATTTCTGTTAGGAGGTGTCCACCTTTTCTCCCAGTCCCTAGATTTGTAGGGATTCCTCCCTCGCAACTATAGGTCTTCGTTCAGACTAGCTGAGGACTTTAGCGGGTCTGGTCGCAGGATCAGGTTCCCCGTTACATCGTAGGGATTCAGCTTAGTTCTATTGTAGGGACAGAATTCCCTTCTTTCCTTAGTGGTTGTAGCAGATCATAACAATGGGTACTGGTCCACGCATCGGTGGTCAGGTGGACCTTGCTACTGATGGCGTTTAGTAGCGCATGTTTAATTTTTCCCTCAACATGCTTTTGCAGACCAGGGACGGCTTGCCTGCTGAGATGAAATCGGCTTGGCACATTGTATTGTGGGACTGACAATGATATTAAGTTACGGAAACTGTCTGTCTCCACCAGCCTGAATGACAGCATTTCAAGGGACAGGAGTTTTGCAATGCTAGCATTCTGAGCCTGTGCTCGTGGATGGTTTGCTGAGTATGGCCGTCTTTTATCCCATGCCTGTGCTACCGATGGCTGTTTTGTGGCCTGGGAGTGTGAGGATGACAGGGAACTTGCTGCTGTGTGTGGAATAACACTTTGTCTCTGGACAACAGTGACCGAGGTTCTTCCATGGCGATCCTGTGAGGAAGCAGAACCAGCTGTGTGTGAGCTTGATGAAGAGGCTTCAACACAACCTGAAGATGTAGATGCTGCTGTAGGTTGGCCTACATCTCCAGTGTGTCTTTGTAACTCAACTACGTGCTTTGTCCGCACATGTTTACACATATTAGTGGTATTGAGGTTACTGACACTTTTACCTATTTTTAATTTTTGATTACACAGCTTGCATTTGACATAGCAAATATCATCTGCAAGTGTGTCAAAAAAGGACCACGCAGTGCAAGTCCTGGGAGCGCACGTTTTGACTTTTGGAAGACAACTGCTCCGAACAGGTGCCAAAATGGAGGCTACAGGCAACCGAGTCTGCAGCCTAACTCTCCCTCCTGTTTGTACCGTTGGGGCAATGTCTTCCTCTATCTTCCTTCTATCACTAACCACTTCTCCAGGCCTCTCACAGCTTTCAACCAAAGTACTGGTTCTCAGCCACAAAGCTATCCACAGTGCAGCACCCCCCTACATCTCCTCCCTCATTTCTATCTATCGGCCTAATCGACTGCTGCGCTCTGCAAACGACTTTCGACTAACCTCTGCACTAATCCGTACCTCCCACTCCCGACTCCAAGACTTCTCCCGCGCTGCGCCAATCCTCTAGAATGCTGTAACCCAGAAATTAGGACTATCCACAATTTGCATGTTTTCAGGCGCTCCCTCAAAACACATTTGTTCACAGCGGCCTATCACATTCACTAATCAAAGTCATTCTATGTATTCTGTGTAAGTGTGTGTGTGTGTGTCTAGCCCATTCACTATCTCCATCCCTCACTCCCTTAAGATGGCTGGACCATCATTGTAAATGCACCATTGTATATAAACACCTATAGTTTGTATCTCCCCAACCTCATTGTAGATTGTAAGCTGTCACGAGCAGGGGCGACTTATTTTGCTTAAATTATTGTATTGTTAACGTTGTTACTTATGACTTGTGTTCTGAAACTGCTAAACTGTAAAGCACTGCGGAATATGATGGCGCTATATAAATTAATATTATTATTATTAGTAGTAGTATTCCTCTGAGCTGCTCCCACCACCTTCCTGTTCCTCACGCCATGTTGGGTCTTGGACCTCATCATCTCCACTACCCTCTTCCAACACCTGCTGCTGTTGGGTGGTCTGGCCAGCACCATGCTCAACAGAAACTGGCACCTGAGTCTCATCATCATCAGATGCGTTCTGCGGTGTGCTGACCATCGGCACTGTCTCACCCGCCTCTTCAGATTCAGAGAGACACAGCTGTTGCGCATCACTGCATACTCCCTCTTCTTCACATTCCAGAATGCTGCTTGGCTGGGCCCCTGTTTGCAAGCGAACAGATTCTGAGAACAGAAGCAGACACTCAGCTGGCTCCTGTACAGAACTCTGCGACTGCCTGGGCAATTTGGCAGGCGGTGAAGAGACAGATGGTTGCTCAACAGTGCTGTGGTCCTGAGAGGAGGTGGAAGCAATTGAAGTCGATGCATTGGCTGACATCCAACCAACAACGGCTTCAATTTGTTCTTCCCGCAGCAGGGGGGTACGCCGACCTCCTACAAAAGTGTGCATAAAGGAACGCTCACGGGGAAAACTGGTGGATGCTGTGTCACTGGGGGCGGCAGCAGCCACAGAATCCCAACGTCCTCTCCCTGCTGAAACTCCACGACCACGTGCCTTACTCCCTGCCTTCTTCTTGGTAGATTGATAAAGAAAGTCTGAAAAGTTATAAGGCCTAAGTGTGGTTATTCCGCAGAGACTGCAGTGAACACTGCACACCACTGTTGACTACCCAACGCGTCACAGCAGGAAGGCAGTCTGTGCGTCCAAACAAAGGGCAAGCATACATGCACGTACCCTGTTTATAAAGCTATATAAAAAAAATTATGTAGTAGTGACGCACACTTTATTGAGGTGCAGTATTACATGGCCATTCACCATCTGTGGCTATGCAGTCTCATCTATATATACCTTATCTATCCGTTGTCATGCTTGCAAGTCCACAGTCAGGCATAAATAGCAATTTGCACTATGCACTTTTTAAAGGTTATGTTTGTTAATAAAAATGATTATTGGCACATATTATGAGTATTACATGATGGAAATTGTATAATTTTTATAAACTGTTTAGTGACATTATTCAGCAAATGTAACATTTTATTAATGTCACAGATAACTTGTAATGCTGATGATGTTTTGAAGTCAGACATTCATTGTCTATACAATAAAAATGGTGTACATACTGTTACTTATCCATCATTAATGGATTCAGATATGTACTTGTATGCTTTTATGTACAACCGTATAGAAGATTCCTTAACTAATTTATTTTGTGGTTTGCATTGCTGTTAAACATGTTAATGTATGCGTTTATGTTTGTCAATTCTTTATCTCGATATTTTTTTAACTTAAATCATCATCTTATGGTAGTAAAGCTTATCTTTCTCTTGTTTGGAGTATAGACATTTAAAATTGACACGTAACAAGGAAAATACTTGATCTACTATTTAAACATCCTCCTTGACCCTGGGCTCCAACACCGCCAGTTGTTGCCTAGAAGTGCTGTAGCACAGTCAACACTTGCTCCTGTGTTACTGGGGTTCAGTAACACCAGCTGTTCCCCTGCTGTGTGTACGGCAAAAAGTCCTGCTGCCTCCACCCTGTTCTCTTCTCATCCCTGGGCTCCAACACCGCCAGTTGTTGCTCGAAGTACTTGGCACGGGTACTGACTCCTGCCCAGTCTGGTTACAGCACGACAGCTGTTTCCTGGCAGTGTCAACGTCAATTAGCCTCCAATAAGTTGTCCTGTCGTGTTGCATTCTGGTTAGCCGACTATATGGTGCCTGCAGTTTTGGTCATTCCTATGTATGCTGTGGGATATGTAAATAAAGGCTGTTTCCGTTGTGACAATAGGACAAGTACCCACTGTAGGACTGTGTGATTGGGTAACTGCGGACAGCTTGCGGCCTGTCAACTTACATTTTCATGGGTGCCTTATGGTACCCGTCCGGGTTCCAGTACCGTCAACTGGTTCTCCGCAGTGCCTTTGGCCTAGGTGCTCCATCTCGGTATCCGAGTTCCAGCAACGTCTGCTGGTCCTTGGTAGTGCTTTGGAGCACAGGTACCTCCTGCTTAGTAACCGTGTCCCAGTAACGTCAGCTGGTCCTTGGTTGTGCCATTGGCTCTTTTCCTTCTGCTGCCCCTCCGGGTTCCAGCACAGTCAGCTGGTCCTCGTTACTTGCATTGGCTCTTGTACCTTCTGCTACCCGTCCGGGTTCCAGTACCGTCAACTGGTTCTCCGCAGTGCCTTTGGCCTAGGTGCCTCCATCTCGGTATCCGAGTTCCAGCAACGTCTGCTGGTCCTTGGTAGTGCTTTGGAGCACAGGTACCTCCTGCTTAGTAACCGTGTCCCAGTAACGTCAGCTGGTCCTCGGTTGTGCCATTGGCTCTTTTCCTTCTGCTGCCCCTCCGGGTTCCAGCACAGTCAGCTGGTCCTCATTACTTGCATTGGCTCTTGTACCTTCTGCTACCCGTCCGGGTTCCAGTACCGTCAACTGGTTCTCCGCAGTGCCTTTGGCCTAGGTGCCTCCATCTCGGTATCCGAGTTCCAGCAATGTCTGCTGGTCCTTGGTAGTGCTTTGGAGCACAGGTACCTCCTGCTTAGTAACCGTGTCCCAGTAACGTCAGCTGGTCCTCGGTTGTGCCATTGGCTCTTTTCCTTCTGCTGCCCCTCCGGGTTCCAGCACAGTCAGCTGGTCCTCGTTACTTGCATTGGCTCTTGTACCTTCTGCTACCCGTCCGGGTTCCAGTACCGTCAACTGGTTCTCCGCAGTGCCTTTGGCCTAGGTGCCTCCATCTCGGTATCCGAGTTCCAGCAACGTCTGCTGGTCCTTGGTAGTGCTTTGGAGCACAGGTACCTCCTGCTTAGTAACCGTGTCCCAGTAACGTCAGCTGGGCCTCGGTTGTGCCATTGGCTCTTTTCCTTCTGCTGCCCTCCGGGTTCCAGTAACGTCAGCTGGTCTCGGAAGTTAGTCAGCCTTCTTGTACCTTCAGCTACATTTACAAGTTGTAGATTTTTTAAATGTTTTTTTGGGTAATCACTCTGGATCTCCAACAATGAAGACGACGACCCTGATGACCACCCCGAAGAAGATGACGACCACAAGGATGACGAGCATCAAGCCAACCAGCCTGAACACCATCACAAAGAAGAAATAAAAGATTACCCAGAAGAACATCACCAACAGGACAAAGAAAGTTAAGACAAACTACAAGATACAGAAAAAGAGACAGAAGAACAATAAGCAGAAGATCAAAAAGCAGAAGAACATTAAGTATAAGACCAAAATGAAGAGCTAAATATATGCTCTAAATTATAAGCAGAAGAAGACTAAGCAGTGTATGGGGGTGAGTCCGTTCCTCCTCGTGGTGCCCCTGGAAAATGCCTGCTGCTGCAGGCTAAACTGAACACGGACAAATACTGTTGTAATTTAAATCTTTTGTGACAGCAAGAACGGAAGGATGAAAAATTCATACTTTTACAGATTACAAGTACAGGAATCTCTGTCACAAATAAGAATATGATGAAGAAGATGAAGAGTAAGAAGATGAAGAAGTAGAATATGAAGAAGAAGAATAATAGCTTAATAAGAACAATATGAGTAATGTTAACAAAAAGATGAATAGCAAGAAGTTTATGAAGAAGATAAAGAAGGTGAAGATGAAGAATAATTTGATGAAAAAGATGATGCTGCTGAAGATTATGAAGGAGAAAGTGTGTCAAAAGTTAAAAAGGTGAAGAGCATGGAAGTTGTGAAATATACATATTTGCCAAAATAGAAAAAAGGTTAACAACATTGTCAATTTCTTCGTCAATCCGAACATCTTTAAAAAAAAAATATTAATGCTATTCCATTTGATTGGGTTAAACATCTATGCCTTTAATGTCTCCTCAACCTCCCCCAATACATTCTACATTACTCTTTGTTGTTTTCCTTCATGTACAATTAACCAACAAGGCAAGAATGGGGCTTTTTTAATTCCGATATTTTGTTCCCATAGACTTACATTGGATTTCCGGTATCGGTATCGGGTATCGCCGATATTTTTTGGGTATCGGCGATACCATTCCGATTCCGATACTTTTGGATATCGTAAAGTATCGCTCAACTCTACTAAACACATCAGAAAAATCAGTCAAAAAGTCAGGGACATCCTGAGACTTGGGAGAGGCAGAAAAAACAGGAGTGTCAGTATTAACACATTGGCAGCCCCAACTGGTCACAGACACAGATTTCCAATCCAAAACAGGATTATGAATCTGTAACCAAGTGAAACCCAGTACTATAATGTCATGCAGATTATGCAACACCAGAAATTTGCAACTCTCCTGATGATCTAGTTCAACCCTCATTATCACCTGAGTAGAAAATTGGGGTTTATTCTCCGCCAAAGGGGTAGAATCAATGCCCAGTAGGGGAATAAACTTCCGCAGGGGTATCATGGGAAAGCCACAACGTTTGGCAAAGTCAAAATCCATCAGGTTAATAGCTGCTCCTGAATCAACAAAAGCCTGAGCCGAAAATGTGGACATGGAGCAAATCAGGGTAACAGTCAACAGAAATTTAGTCTGAACACTACGCAAGACAACTGAGCGAGCAAACGTCTTCCCCGCTTAGGGCAGACGGAAATAGCATGAGAGTCGTCACCACAGTAGAAACATAACCCATTGCGTTTTCGAAACTCATGACACTGAGCCCCAGAAATCACTCCATCACACTGCATGGGCTCAGGAGCTGGCCCACAAGGCAACACCATCTCATGCATACCTCACGCAAACATCTGTCAATTTGGATAGCCAAAGACATAGAATCATTGAGACCAGAGGGAACAGGGAATCCCACCATAACGTCCTTTACATTCTCTGACAGACCCTTCTGAAAAAGGGCTGCCAAAGCATCATCATTCCATTTGGTCAGGACTGCTCACTTTCAGAATTTCTGACAGTACAACTCAGCATCTTCAAGACTCTGATTTAATGCCAACAAGGTCTTTTCAGCTTGATCAGTGACATTTGGTTCATCGTATAATAACCCCAGAGTCTGAAAAATTACATCAATATCATTCAAAACAGGATCCCCAGGTGTCAGGGAAAAAGTCCAATCCTCAGGGTCGCCGTGCAGGAGAGAGATGACAATTTAAACCTGCCGTGCTGCACTCCCCGAGGACTTAGGCTTTAAGGCAAAAAACAACTTACAGTTATTTTTGAAATTCAGAAATTTAGCCCGATCCGCCAAAAACAAATCTGGCATGGGGATCCTAGGTTCCACAACCGGCAACCTAGCAAGATAGGTAGCAATACTCTGAACCTCAGTGGCAAGCTGCTCCACACGGCCAGATAACTGTGTAATCTCCATTGAGAGAAAAAAAATCCTCCTCAGCACCCCGAGAGAAAGAGGGGAAAAAAATGCAACAAACAGAAAAAAAAATCTCTGACAATTCTGACAACTTTTTTCTTTCCACACTATTTTTCCCTTCTGTGAGTACCATATAATTTTAGTTTTGGTCGGAGATACTGTTATGTTTAGGTAGCTGAGGAGAAATAGCAAAAAAGGTAATACACCAGAGAGGCTGGAACCTATTGGATTGCAGTAACCTGAGCTAACCACACATCTAGAGGTAGCCGTGGAGCGTTCCTACGGTGATCCTAGACACCTCGTCACAGCCTGAGAGATAACTAAACCTAAAGGCAGAAAGATGAAAGCTATCTGCCTCAGAGCAGATCCCCAAAGAAAATAGGAAGCCCCCAAACATGTAATGGTGGTTAGACAAGAAGAAAGCACGGACACCGACAGAAAATAGAATGAGCAAACGCTGGGGCCCAATCTGTCTAGACAGAAAAGTACAGGAAAGAATTCTGACTGCAATCCAAAAAAAACCCCTAAAAAATACCAACACTTCTGATTGCAAAAAACCTGAGATCACACAATCTCATCCACCTAAATCAGATCTCTGGTGTAACAAAAATCAAGCCGCAGCCACTGAAAAAACAGGAAAAAGCAAATGAACAAATAACAGTGGCTAAAGATAAACTGAGAGGAGCACAGGCCCCAGGAGGGGACCCGGCTGAACTCCAAAAGTGCAGAAAACTATGCAAAAAGCAAGCACAAAAAGAAAAGCAAAAATATCTTATCTGAAAGCAGCAGACGTAGGCAAGACTCCAGCAAGCTTCCAAATGAACCAGGAACCACAATCTCTCTCAAGGGAAGGCCCAGCGGTTTGCCAATCGGCATAGGACTGATGGTCCTCGGATTAAAGTGGGGGACTTGGTTTGGTTGTCCTCAAGAAATATCCCTATGAGGGTTGCATCTCCAAAGTTTAAGCCTAGGTTCATTGGACCTTATAAGATCATGAAAAATATTTAGACTTGAGAGTCCTCAGTGGTTGATACCTTTTAATGGCTAACTGAAAAGATGGTAACAAATTGCAAACTTTCGAGACTACTCCGGTCTCTTCATCAGGCAAAGACTAAAACAAAAACTGAAGAATCACATATATATATATACACAAGAGGACACAGGAATAGTGCAATAGGTAAGACAAGTGATGTGAAGCAGAACTGTCATTATGGCAGAGGAATGAACATAAATATTGGAACAGATCATAGATAAGGAGAGAGTTTTATTACCCTCTGATTGGGGTCTGGTGTTGTGTTTTGATGCCCCTAGAAGGTCAGAGACGCAGATTCCTTAATTGATATAGAATGACATGACATGACATGTCATTCTATATCAATTAAGGAATCTGCGTCTCTGACCTTCTAGGGGCATCAAAACACAACACCAGACCCCAATCAGAGGGTAATAAAACTCTCTCCTTATCTATGATCTGTTCCAATATTTATGTTCATTCCTCTGCCATAATGACAGTTCTGCTTCACATCACTTGTCTTACCTATTGCACTATTCCTGTGTCCTCTTGTGTATATATATATATGTGATTCTTCAGTTTTTGTTTTAGTCTTTGCCTGATGAAGAGACCGGAGTAGTCTCGAAAGTTTGCAATTTGTTACCATCTTTTCAGTTAGCCATTAAAAGGTATCAACCACTGAGGACTCTCAAGTCTAAATATTTTTCTATCTACTGGCTAACACGGTACGAAGATACACATCTTTCCTATATATAAGATCATGGTGATTCTTAATCCTGTTTCCTTCCGTTTGCTTCTTCCAGGGATATTTAAGATCCATAACGTGTTTCACAAGTCCTTATTGATCACCTTATCACCGAGCTCATCCTGATCGTCCTGGTTGCTCAAGTGAGGGTTCGGTGACCCCTCCTCAAGGGGGGGTACTGTTGTGAATGAGCAGAGGCTCCCTCTGGTGGTCACAGACAGTACTGAACCTTCCAGAGAGGAATGGCATTCTGGGATCACTGACTGGACTGATATAAGGGAGGTCCCCTCCCATGATGGTTGCCGGTGATCAATTGTTCTGGTCTCAATTGTGGTTCCTTGTTCATTTGGAAGTTTGCTGGTGTCTTGCCTGCATTCTGCTGCTTTCAGATAATATATTTTCTGCTTTTCTTTTTGTGCTTGCTTTTTGCATAGTTTTCTGCACATTTGTGGAGGACAGCCGGGTCCCCTTCTGGGGCCTGTGCTCCTCACATTTTGTCTGTAGCCACTGTTGTTTTTTCATTTGCTTTTTCCTGCTTTTTCAGCGGCTGCAGCTTGGTTTTGTTCACACTGAGATCTGATTTAGTGGGTGGCGAGATTGTGTGATCTCAGTATTTTTATAATCAGAATTGTTAGATTTTTGTAGGGTTTTCTGGGTTGCAGAAAGTAATCTCTCCTGTCCTTTCCTATTTAGTCAGCTTGTGGTCCCAGCGTTTGCTCAATCTGTTTTCTGCCTGCGTTTGTGTTTTCATCTTGTCTAAACGCCATTATATGTTTGAGGACTGCCTATTCCTTTGGGCTCTACTCTGGGGCAGTTAGCTTTCCTGTTTCTATCTTTAGGTATAGCTAACTCTCAGGCTGTGACGAGGCGTCTAGGGTCAACGTAGGAATGCTCCACGGCTACCTCTAGTTGTGTGGTTAGTTCAGGTTTCTGCAACCCATTAGTTACCAACATCTCAGGTGTTCGGCTGCCCGGCTGTTGTTCCTCTCCACTACCTGGTCCCAAATCTGCTGCATTCGCTCCACAACAGAGTCAACACCCGGACAGACAGAAGGCTCCGTCTGTCCCGAAGAAAAACAAGGGTGAAACCCAGAATTGCAGAAAAATGGAGACATCAAGGTGGCAGAGCTAGCCCTATTATTAATAACAAATTCAGCCAAAGGCAAAAAAGAGACCCAGACATCTTGATCAGCTGACACAAAACATCTCAAATAAGTCTCCAAGGTCTGGTTTGTTCTCTCGGTTTGTCCATTGATCTGAGGATGAAATGCAGAGGAGAATGATAATTGAACACCAAGTTTAGAACAAAATGTCCTCCAAAATCTGGAAACAAACTGGACTCCTCTGTCAGACACAATGTTCTCCGGAATGCCGTGCAACCGAACCACGTGCTGAAGGAACAAAGGCACCAACTCGGAGGAGGAAGGCAACTTAGCTAATGGCACAAGATGTATCATCTTGGAAAACCTATCACAGATTACCCAGATAACGGTCATTCTCTGAGAGACAGGAAGGTCAGAAATAAAATCCATAGAAATATGGGTCCATGGCCTCTTGGGTACAGGTAATGGCATTAACAATCCACTAGAACGAGAGCAAGGCTTGGAACGAGAGCAAGTCCCACAGGACTGCACAAAGTCCCTGACGTCACGAGACAAAGTAGGCCACCAAAAGGAGCGAATCACCAAGTCTCTGGTACCAAAAAATCCCGGGATGACCAGCCAACGCGGAACAATGAATCTCAGACATCACACTCTATTTCCACTGATCTGGAACAAATAGCTTCCCAACAGGGCAGCGCTCAGGTTTATCCTCCTGACACCCTTCAAGAGCCAGTCTCAAATTGGGCGAAATGGCAGAAAGAACCATACCCTCTTTCAAAATAACAGCAGGATCAGATAACTCAGGAGAATCTGCAAAGAAACTCCTCGAGAGGGCATCCGCCTTAATATTCTTAGCGCCAGGAAGAAAAGAAACCACAAAATTAAAACGTGTGAAAAACAAGGCCCACCTGGCCTGTCGAGGATTAAGTCGCTTGGCTGATTCGAGAAAAAACAGGTTCTTATGGTCAGTGAGGACCACCACCTGATGTTTGGCTCCTTCCAGCCAATGTCTCCACTCTTCAAAGGCCCACTTCATGGCCAATAACTCCCGATTACCCACGTCCTTAATTATGTTCAGTTGGAGAAAATTTTCGAGAGAAAAAGGCACAAGGGTTACTCTTAGAGGTCTCTGGATCGCTTTGGGGGAGAAACGGCACCTGCCCCAATCTCAGAATCATCAACCTCCACCTGAAACGGTAGAGAAACATGAGGCTGCCGTAGAACAGGAACAGAAATGAATCTCTGCTTAAGTTCCTGAAATGCAGAAACTGCCTCTGGAGGCCAATTCACCACATTGGAACCCTTTTAGTTCAAATCAGTCAATGGTTTAACAATACCAGAGAAATTACCAATAAATTTACCATAAAATTGGCAAAACCCAAAAATCTCTGAAGAGCCTTCAATGAAGTAGGTTGAACCCAATCACAGATGGCCTGAACCTTGACCGGGTCCATTTCAATAACAGATGAAGACAAAATGAATCCCAGAAATGAGATCTTCTGTACGCCAAAAAGACACTTTGATCCCTTCACATACAGTGCATTCTCTCTCAAAATCTGGAACACAGTCCGAACATGTTTCACATGAGAGTCCCAGTCATTAGAAAAAAATCAAAATATCATCCAAATAAACAATCAGAAATTTATCCACAAAATCCCTGAAAATATCATTCATGAAGGATTGGAAGACGGAAGGTGCATTAGTAAGCCCAAAAGGCATCACTAGGTACTCAAAATGCCCATCTTGTGTATTAAACGCCGTCTTCCATTCATCCCGTGCTTAATGCGAATAAGGTTATACGCCCCCCTTAGGTCAAGCTTGGTAAACCAACTAGCACATTTCACTCTGGAAAATAGGTCAGAAATCAAAGGTAACGGATATTGAGATTTAACAGTGATCTTATTCAGGAGGCGATAATCAATACACGGCCTCAATGAACCATCCTTTTTGGCCACAAAGAAAAAAACAGCGCCCAAGGATGAAGAGGATGGTCTGATATGACAATTCTCCAATGACTCGTTGATATAAGATTGCATAGCATCGTGTTCAGGCACAGATAATTTAAAAAGGCGACCTTTAGGAAATTTACCACCAGGCACTAACTCAATGTTAGGGTCTGCGGAACGCACCAAATATATGAGGTAGAGAGATGCGTTCGCAGCCCGGGGTCCACCGTGCAGGCGGAACCTGCTGCTAATAAAATGGCGCAAGACGTGAACTCTGTTATCCCGCAGAGTCGCCAAAATAAACACTGCAATGCGCTGTGGCAATATGTGCGAACTCTGTTATTTCACAGAGCCGCTAGAAGGAGTGCCGCAGCGCAATATGGCGATGTGTGCGAACTCACTGAACACAACTGAGTCGCAAAATAAACATGCTAGGGCGCTGTCTTGCGTTGAAAGCGAACCCTTTTACGTCACAGAGCCGCTGAGAAAAAGGTCTGTGTCCTGTCAGGCACCCAGGTACACAGTTAAGTGCTAAGCGACCATGAAACATGATCATGCGCTAATGTCCTCGCGGGAGTCACCTGCAATCTATGGCGTCTGAACGCCAGATCCTGAATACGGCAATCAAACTCCTCACCGGTTATGCCGGTAATCTAGGGCATCTAGGACACCGACCCTGACCAGCTAGCATACCAAACTCCTCACCGATTAAGTCGGTATTCTAGGGGTTTATTTCAGCCGGGCCCTAACCACACACACGCATGACCACACTGGCGCAAAGCATATAATGGTTGATACTAGCGCATGGCGGCTCAGCATTGCCACCCTTTTATAATAACAGCTACAGGACCTGCCAGAAACAAGGACCAATGAAACTTGTTCCAGAACACCAGTAGTCACAGGACCTTCCTGGCAGACCAATAGGAGCTGCTGAAGTATCTGAGCATGTGACCCCTGATCTCCAATGAGAGATCTCACCCTGGGCATGCTCAGAAGGGAAAAACAAGGACTTTGTCCTAAAGACGTCTGCTCGCCGCTAACCAGTACTGGCCACAATAGCAGAGTCTGGAGAAGCAGAGGTAATCCTCTGCACACTGCCAGACTGGGCGAGATGCTGGGACCGACGTCTAAGCTGAGCAGAGTCCACTGCGGCCGGAGACAAATGGGAGACCGCAGCCGGAATGGCTCGAGATTCCCCTTGTGCAGAAGCGGGAACTCGACCCCTAACATTACCCCCCCTCCTAGGGCCCCCCCTTCTCGGGGCCTCGCTGCGTTCAAAAGGCCAATAACCCCTCCAATCCACCAAATAAAATCTTTTGCCATGTGCCACCTTACACCCTACGATGGCGTTCACCTCATGGTCATCCATAGACGAACCCGATGTCCCGGCAGATGACTCGGAAAACCGGGACATGAGCACGGGTTTCAAGAGGGATACGTGAATGGTGTCGGAGATACCCAGGCATGGTGGAAGAGCCAAACGGTATACCACAGGGTTAACCTGCTCAAGGACCCATGTAGCAGGGTGCTAACTTAGTGTACTCAACTCGCAGTCTAATGTTACGGGCGGAGAGCCACACCAAGTCCCCAGGAGCAAATGTTGGAGCGGGGCGCCGATGTGCGTCGGCGGAGGACCTCATCCTCTCCTTGGACGCCTGAATGGCATCCTGGGTATGGTCCCAAAAGTCCCATGCCTCCACAGCCCAGTCTGCCACCCTGGAGTCGGCGGAAGACACGGGCATGGGCACCGGAACCCGCTGATGCTGACCGTAGTTCAGGAGGAATAGAGTCTGTCCGGTGGAGTCAGCCACAGCATTGTTTAGTGCAAACTCAGCCCATGGTAGCAAGGATGCCCAGTCATCCTGCCTGGCTGAGACAAAATGTCGTAGATAGGTGACCAAGGTCTGGTTGGCCCTCTCTACTAACCCATTCGTCTCAGGATGGTACGCTGAAGAGAGATTTAACTCAATACTGAGTAGACGACAAAGCTCTCTCCAGAACCGAGACGCAAACTGTGTACCTCGGTCACTGACAATTTTGTCCGGCATGCCGTGTAAACGGAAGATGTGCCTAACGAACAACGCTGCCAGAGCCTGTGCAGAAGGTAACCGTGGTAGCTGCACCAGATGCACCATTTTGGAGAAATAGTCGGTGATTACCCAAATGATGGTGCAATCCCGAGACTTGGGCAAGCCCACCTCAAAGTCCATCCTAACCATCTCCCAGGGCCTGTCTGCCACTGTCAAAGGGTAAAGTAACCCAGCTGGCCGTTGTCGTGGAGACTTATTCTTGGCGAAGGAGACACACGCCCGAACATAGTACCCAACATCACGGACCATATGCGGCCACCAGTATGTCCTCGCCAGCAATTCAGATATCCTCTTTGCCCCAAAGTGTCCAACCACCCTGGACGAATGTGCCCAAGAGAGTGCCTCCGGTCGCAAATTGGTAGGAACAAAAGTCTTGCCCGGGGGCACAGACTCTAGCGAAACCGGGGCCACTGTTCTCAGGCTCTCTGTGGGAACAATAAGCCGAGGCTCCTCCACCTCCTCCTCAGAGGACACCACAGAGCGAGAGAGAGCGTCGGCACGAATGTTCTTCTCTCCCGAGAGGAAATGGAGTGTGAAATTAAACCGGGAGAAGAACAAGGACCATCTGGCCTGGCGAGAGTTAAGCCGCTGGGCTGTCTGTAGATACACCAAATTTTTGAGGTCGGTGAAGACTTGGAAGGGAAAGCAGTCCCCCTCCAACAGATGTCTCCACTCAGAGAAGGCTAACTTCATGGCTAGCAACACCCTGTCCCCGATGGAATAATTCCTCTCCGCTGATGTGAAGGTCTTAGAGAAGAAGAAGCAAGGATGCTTCCGACCTTGAGCATCCTTTTGGAAGAGGACTGCTCCAGCACCAACGGATGAGGCATCCACCTCCAATAAAAATGGCTTATCAACATCGGGGCGATGTAGGATGGGAGCGCTAGCAAAAGAGACTTAATAGAAGTGAAAGCCTTGGAGACCTCTTCAGACCACAATTTGGGATTTGCTCCCTTCTTGGTGAGGGCTACCAAGGGAGCTACCAAGGTAGAGAAATGGGGAATGAACTGGCGATAGTAATTAATGAACCCCATAAAGCGCTGCACCGCTTTAAGAGAGTGGGTTCCTGCCAGTCCATCATAGCCTGTAGTTTGGCCGGAACCATAGCCAATCCCTGGGTTGAGATGATATAACCAAGGAAAGGTAAAGACTCCAGCTCAAACATACATTTCTCTAACTTAGCATAAAGGCAATTAGCCCGTAAGAGGTCGAAGACTCTGCAGACATCTCTCCGGTGGGAGTCAATATCTGGAGAGAAGATGAGTATATCATCCAGATAGACTACCACTGAGGTGGAGAGCATATTCCGGAAGATGTCATTGGCAAAGTCTTGGAAAACGGCTGGGGCATTACAGAGCCCAAAGGGCATCACCAGATATTCGTAATGCCCATCCCTGGTATTAAAAGCCGTCTTCCATTCGTCCCCCTCACGGATGCGAATCAGGTTATAAGCACCGCGCAGATCTAGTTTAGTGAACACCCTTGCACCCCGAAGCCTATCAAAGAGCTCAGAAATCAGGGGCAACGGGTACTTGTTTTTAACGGTGATGGCGTTAAGACCCCTGTAATCAATACACGGACGTAATTCTCCGTTCTTC
This sequence comes from Oophaga sylvatica, assembly GCA_033576555.1. Lineage (NCBI taxonomy): Eukaryota > Metazoa > Chordata > Amphibia > Anura > Dendrobatidae > Oophaga > Oophaga sylvatica. Next base: position 29,760 of record JARQOD010005568.1, read on the forward strand.
TTCTGCACGAAGAAGAATCCCGCCCCTGCCGGTGACACCGACTTCCTAATAAACCCTCTTGCCAGGTTCTCCTGAATAAATTGCGACATGGCCTCTATCTCATGAAGAGAGAGGGGATAGACCCTTCCCCGAGGAGGTTCTGCGCCAGGCAAGAGGTCGATAGGACAGTCATAGGGGCGATGAGGCGGAAGAGTCTCTGCAGCCTTCTTGGAGAACACGTCTGCATATGACCAGTAGCACTTGGGAAGTGGAGTAAGATCTGCGGGTAACTCAGTAGTGGTAACCTGAACGCAACTCCAGACACATCTGCCTCTACATGCATCACTCCAACCCAGTATCCTACCCGAAGTCCACTCTATATGTGGGGAGTGGAAACGGAGCCAAGGTATACCTAGTAGGATTTCGTCTATTCCCTCGGGAAGGACGAGTAGGGAAATAAGTTTCTGATGGGAAGGAGATACAAACAGTGCAAGTGGAACAGTCTGGTGTGTAATTTGTGAGGGCAATGTCGACCCATTCACTACCCGGACAGTCACTGATTTGTCAAGCGCCACCAGAGGTATTGCGTGATGGCGAGCAAAGTTAGAGGACATGAAGTTCCCCTCTGCTCCTGAGTCCACGCAAAGGTCGGCGGTGAGAGTGGAAGTGCCTACAGCGATTGTCCCTTTAAGTGTCATCTTGGAGGAAAATGCCGCTGTCTCTAGTGAACCTCCTCCCAGGGCCACTAGATGCGATCGCTTCCCCGATCGCTGTGGACATTTGTTGGCATAGTGTCCTGTCTGCTGACCAAGGTTACAGACCTCGGATACTCGGACGGGGCGAGACTTAGGTCCTGCATGAGGAACCTCTGTGGCCTTTTGGGGTTCAGACGCCAGATCGGGGGATTCGAGAGGTTTGGCAAAGGTGGGAGCCAACCGAATCCTCTGCCTACACTGGGCCCGCTCCAACCTCCGCTCGTGAAAACGGAGGTCGATGCGGGTAGATATGGAGATAAGCTTCTCCAGTGTGGCGGGAATCTCCCTGGTAGCCAAAGCGTCTTTAACATGGTCAGCCAGTCCTCGCCAGTAGACTTCACTAAGAACTTTATCCGACCAGTCTAGCTCTGAGGCCAGAGTCCGAAACTGGACGGAAAACTGACTGACCAAAGACGAACCTGTGCCAATGCCAGCAGTTGTAGCGCCGTATCGTGGGGAACTGAGGTCCTAAAAAGACCTTTTTAAGAGCCTCCCGGAAACGAGGAGCACTACGCACCACACGATCGTCGCGCTCCCACAGCGGCGTTGCCCACTCCAACGCTCTGCCCGAGAGTAGAGACAGTACAAAACCCACTTGTGCCCGATCCGTGGGGAAACGTGCAGCCAGAAGCTCGAGCTTTATAGAGCACTGACTCACGAATCCCCGACATTGCTTGCTGTCACCGGCAAACTTGTCAGGAAGCGGGAGGTGGGATAATGTAGGGGCAGAGGTGGCAGAAGACAAACTGGCTGCAGTCACGCTAGCAGCCTGAACAGCGACTGCGGTAACATCCACAGCTGAGGTTGTGCGCTCAAGAGCCGCCAACCTACCCTCCAGCTGCTGGATGTACTGCGGTTAGAGTTGAGCGATACTTTCCGATATCCTAAAGTATCGGAATCGGAATGGTATCGCCGATATCACTAAAATATCGGCGATACCCGATACCGATACCGGAAGTCCCATGTAAGTCTATGGGAACAAAATATCGCAACTAAAAAAAACCCATTCTTTCCTTGTAAACACTAAATATACACACATAGAATACATATATATATATATATATATATATATATATACATGTCATTGTGACATATATATATACATATATGTATAGTTTATACACTTCTACATAGTAAAATATACTCTGATTCAATTGCCGGGTAAAGCCGGCTTCAGTGAAAAGACAGAAGCACCCGACATGAAATGACACTTGGTGTACATAGGGTTAACCATGTCTTTTCATGTCGTTTGCTATCTGATTTGCACAAACAATTAAATCAGTCTATGTGTGCAAAATTTCACACCTGTAGGGGTTAATTAAAGGTGTAAATTCGTTGTAAAAAAACGGACTTTTTTGCTACGAATTTACACCTTTAATTAACCCCTACAGGTGTGAAATTTTGCACACATAGACTGATTTAATTGTTTGTGCAAATTAGATAGCAAAGGACATGAAAAGACATGGTTAACCCTATGTACACCAAGTGTCATTTCATGTCGGGTTCTGCATTTTCACAAAAGCCGGCAATTGAATTAGCGGCTATTATACTATGTAGAAGTGTATGAACTACAAATATAAATATATATATATATGTGTCACAAATTCAATGACATGTATATATATATATGAGGTGTAAAATTGCTGAAAAAAAATGCGTAGGCTCCCGCCCTATTTTCGCAACCAGACAGACAAAGCCAGTGAGTGGGGGCAGATAATAATAGCCCAGAGAGGGACCATTATTTTTGCCCCCCCCGGCTACTAACATCTGCCCCCAGACACCCCAGGAAAGACAAATCTATAATTAGATTCGCCCTTTCTGGCACTTTGCCCGTCTATTCCCATTGCCCTGTAGCGGTGGCGAATGGGTTAATATGGGGTTATAGCCACCTTGCTATTGAAAGGTGACCTTAAGCCAGGTTAATAATTGAGAGCTGTCAATTAGACAACTATCAATTATTAATCCTATTGCATGAAATAAAAAAAAACACACACACTTTAATTAAAAATCATTTTAATGAAATAAAGACACATGTTTTTGACCATCTTTTATTTTACTGCAAAAACCATTTCCTGTAATAAAAATAAAATAAAAAAGCAAAATTATTCTTACCTATCCCATGCACAGTCAGGTCCCACGGTGTAATCCTTCAGAAAGGGTTAATGTTTACTGCAGGGACCGCAGCTAATGCTGCAGCCTCACAGTAAACCCCAAATGAATGAGTTCCTCTCCTGCCTGACAGGAGAGTAAAGGCTGGGTGTCACATAACGATACACCAGCGATCCCGACAACGATATGCACTTGTCAGGATCGCTGGTGTATCGCTACATGATCGCTGCTGAGCTGCCAAACAGGCAGCTCAGGCAGCGATCTGGGACAGCGACACTGCGGGTAACATCGCTTAAGGGCCCGTCTCACATAGCGATATCGCTACCGAGATCGCTGCTGAGTCACTAGTTTTGTGACGCAGCAGCGAGCTCACCAGCGATATCGCTGTGTGTGACATTCAGCGACGATCAGCCCCCCTGCCGGGTATCGCTGATCGTCGCAGAAATGTCAGGACCTTTTTTTGATCGCTGGTTCTCCCGCTGACAGGCACGCATCGCTGCGTGTGACAGGCGGGAGACCAGCGATCCGCTGGTAACCAAGGTACACAGCGGGTTTCCAGGCACCGCGCAGCGCTTGGAAACCCGCTGTGTACCTTGGATACCAGCTCCCTGCATCAGGGCGCTGGTATCCAAGGTACACAGCGGGTTTCTAGGCACAGCCCCGCGCCTGGAAACCCGCTGTGTACCTTGGTTACCAGCGGATCGCTGGTCTCCCGCCTGTCACACGCAGCGATATGTGCCTGTCAGCGGGAAACCAGCGATCAAAAAAAGGTCCTGACATTTCAGCGACGATCAGCGATACCCGGCAGGGGGGCTGATCGTCGCTGAATGTCACACACAGCGATATCGCTGGTGAGCTCGCTGCTGCGTCACAAAACTTGTGACTCAGCAGCGATCTCGGTAGCGATATCGCTATGTGAGACGGGCCCTTAAGTGGAAAGCTTAATTGATTGCTTTCCACTTTCACTTCAGGTCAGCCAGGGACACAATCAGTGACGTCAGAGGGAACTGATTAACAAAAATAGGGGTTCCCTTCGAAAAAAAAATGGCGTGGGGTCCCCCCTATTTTTGTTAACCAGCCAGATGAAGCAGACTGCTGAGGCCTGGATTTTCAGGCTGTTAAGGAGCCAAGATCCATGGACCTTGCCAGCCTGATAATACCAGGCCACAGCAGTCTGCATATCTTGGCTGATTAATAAAAATAGGGGATCCTCTCGAAAAAAATTGGCGTGGGGTCCCCCCTATTTTTGTTAACCAGCCAGATGAAGCAGACCGCTGAGGCCTGGATTTTCAGGCTGTTAAGGAGCCAAGATCCATGGACCTTGCCAGCCTGATAATACCAGGCCACAGCAGTCTGCATATCTTGGCTGATTAACAAAAATAGGGGATCCCCTCGAAAAAAATTGGCGTGGGGTCCCCCCTATTTTTGTTAACCAGCCAGATGAAGCAGACCGCTGAGGCCTGGTTTTTCAGGCTGGTAAGGATCCAATATCCATGGACCTTGCCAGCCTGATAATACCAGGCCACAGCAGTCTGCTTAGCTTGGCTGGTTAACAAAAATAGGGGATCCCCTCGAAAAAAAAATGGCGTAGGGGTCCCCCTATTTTTGTTAACCAGCCAAGTAAAATGCAGACTGCTGCGGCCTGGTATTAAAAGACTGTCAAGGCCCATGGATTTTGGCCCTCAACAGCCTGATAATACCAGGCTACAGCAGCCCCACATTTGGCGCATCAAAAGATGTGCCAATTGTGGCACTTTACCCGGCTCTTCCCACTTGCCCTGTAGCGGTGGCAAGCGGGGTAATAAGGGGTTAATGTCACCGTTGATTGCACGGTGACAATAAGCCCGGTTAATAATGGAGAGGTGTCAATAAGACACCGATCCATTATTAATCCCAAAGTTATTAAATGTGTAAAAAAAAAACACAGCAAGAAAAAAGTATTTTAATGAAATAAAAGAGACAACACAGTTTTCATTTTTTTTATTACTCTCTCATTCCTGCGACGCCATCGATCTCCTGTAAAAAAATAAAAAAAACAAACCAACAGTATACCACCTGTCCGACGCAGTCCATAGTAACGACAGTCCCACGACGATCCAACTCTGCTACATCGCAATGACAGGCAGAGCCTGTCATCGCAACGCAGCACAGCTGATTACCTGCTTCCCCGGCGGTGACGTCATCGGACTGACTGCTTTACGGCCGCGATTACCCAGCAGTCACTGCAGTTATCGCGAGATACTGCATGTGACCGCCGGGGAAAGAAGATTGCGGCCATCAAGCAGTCCAGGACGTGACCGCCGGAGATCTTCTGCCAGGTAAGTGCCGCTGACTCCTGACAGACCCGACCGACGGACACTGACAGTGACAGTGACAATCCCGATTCCGGTATCCGATATGACGAAAATATCGGAACTCGGAATCGGAATTCCGATACAGCCAATATCGGCCGATACCCGATATTTGCAGTATCGGAATGCTCAACCCTAACTGCGGTAGATGCTGGTCATCCGCCATTTTACTAGCCAGACCCTGGTGCTAGTATTATGTTAGGGTCTGCGAAACGCACCAAATATATGAGGTAAAGAGGTGCTTTCGCAGCCCGGGGTCCACCGTGCAGGCGGAACCTGCTGCTAGTAAAATGGCGCAAGACGTGAACTCTGTTATCCCGCAGAGTCGCCAAAATAAGCACCGCAATGCGCTGTGGCAATATGTGCGAACTCTGTTATTTCACAGAGCCACTAGAAGGAGTGCCGCAGCGCTATATGGTGATGTGTGCGAACTCACTAAACACAACTGAGTCGCAAAGTAAACACGCTAGGGCGCTGTCTAGCGTTGAAAGCGAACCCTGTTAGGTCACAGAGCCGCTGAGAAAAAGTTCTGTGTCCTGTCAGGCACCCAGTTACACAGTAAGTGTTAAGCGAACATAGAACGTGATCATGCGCTAATGTCCTCGCGGGAGTCACCCGCAATCTATGGCGTCTGAACGCCAGACCCTGAATACGGCAATCAAACGCCTCACCGGTTATGCCGGTAATCTAGGGCATCTAGGACACCGATCCTGACTAACTAGCATACCAAACTCCTCACCGATTAAGTCGGTATTCTAGGGGCTTATTTCAGCCGGGCCCTAACCACACACACGCATGACCACACTGGTGCAAAGCATATAATGGTTGATACTAGCGCATGGCGGCTCAGCATTGCCACCCTTTTATAATAACAGCTACAGGACCTGCCAGAAACAAGGACCAATGAAACTTGTTCCAGAACACCAGTAGTCACAGGACCTTCCTGGCAGACCAGTAGGAGCTGCTGAAGTACCTGAGCATGTGACCCCTGATCTCCAATGAGAGATCTCACCCTGGGCATGCTCAGAAGGGAAAAACAAGGACTTTGTCCTAAATACATCTGCTCGCCGCTAACCAGTACTGGCCACAATAGCAGAGTCTGGAGGAGCAGCAGTAATCCTCTGCACACTGCCAGACTGGGCAAGACGCTGGGACCAACGTCCAAGCTGAGCAGAGTCCACTGTGGCTGGAGACGAATGGGAGACTGCAGCCAGAATGGCTTGAGATTCCCCTTGTGCAGAAGCGGGAACTCGACCCCTAACACCCTACTTCACAAAATACACGGCTTATCCAATGTATATCATGGGATACCAACCCTGCTGCATATCCAGTCAGATTATACTTGTGGGTCAGACCTTCTGTTCTTTCTAACCCTATTTCTATCAAGGGATTATTATAAGGTGGTGATATACGGTAGGTATATTTTCATAATATAATAGACATTTTTATTAATATATTAAAATATGTGTTAGAAAATGGAATATAGTTTTATTTGTTAGTATAATTCATAGAGTCCATATTGTCCAGAGTCTTTGTAAGTTCTCTGTAGGTTCTGGTCTTTTATCAGACCATCGGTCTTCCACAATACATCCAATCAGCCAAATCTACTGAAGTTTGCTTGTTGCAGAATATGCATTAACGTTGTACTGCAGTTATCAAGGTAGTCATCACTTGGGTTTGCTTTATCTCAGAGTCAGTATTGATTTTAACTTTACGTTTACCTGGAAAACACTTGCAATTAGAGCTGAGAATTTTCTCTATAAGCACAACAAATAACTTTATCTTTACTGCAATGATCAATTTCACTAAAACTGCTGGAATAATGAAATTAATTACACCTGATATCCATCCATCTACTCCTGTGAACAGGTTAAAGAGATTTAACCATGAGAAACGTTCAGGGAGATGTAAATCATTGAGTGAATTAGCTTTTCGCACCACTTCCTTTATCATTTTCAGTTTGTTCTATATCAGGGGTAACTCTCACTAGTCCGAAGGATCTACATAGTGGCAGCAGGCAGGTCCGACCACCTGACAGAAACCTCCTTGAGAGGCTGTGAGATAATTATGTACTATGGAAAGCTGATTAATAATAGCAATGAGCTGTTTCATATAGGCTGATTCAACATTTAGAGCATCAAATAAATAATCAGTTATACAAAAAAGTCACCTAGCCAATGTATACAAACACAAATTCATAGATGCATACCTTTGGAAGCTGTATGAAATTAGTTTTCCACATCTAGGCATACACAGATTACACATCCCTGTATGAATTTAGCAGCAGCATAATGGAATTCTGGGGCCACCCAATTAGTTTTTACCTGACTTACCATTGCGTCCTTGGACTGGTGCGTTAATCCATGGGAGAGGGAACACATCATAGGGAACAATGCCCTAGACAAACAGTACTTACTGTACGCTCTCCACAGTCCATCCTCTTCTTAGCACCTGAGTGCTTCTGCCATTCTTCTTTTTCCGGTGCAGAGGCCTGGCCTTGCAGGCTGTGAAGTAGTTGTAGGTCCATCTCACCAAACACTTTCACAGTGTACATTTCTGCGGGGAGGGAAATCAAAGCAGCAGCTTTTGCTGCAATATGTTAGGGATCTAGTTCCCTCTGCTGCACAATGGGAATCTCGAACCAGTCCCGCTGCGGTCCCCAATCCATCTCCGGCCGCAGTGGAGCCTGCTCAGCGGAGACGTCGATCCCAGCATCTCGCTCAGTCTAATACTGTGCAGAGGCTTGTTGCTGCCTCTTCTGGTTCCTCTATTAAAACCAGTGCTGGAGCAGGCAGTCTCGGGACTAAGTCCTGCATTTCTCCATCTGAGCATGCCCAGGGCAAGATCTCCCATTGGAGATCAGGGGTCACATGTTTGGTTACAGCAGCAACTCCCATTGGTCGCCAGGAAGGTCCTGAAACTACTTGTGTTTTGGAACAGTTTCTCATTGGTCCTTTTCTGGAAGGTCCTGTAGCTGCTACTATAAAAGGTGCACATGTCCACTCGGCCATGCGCTAGTATCAATTGTGTTATGTGCTTTGCACTAGTGTGATCATGCACGCATGTGGTTAGTGCTCAGCTGAAATAAGCCCCTAGAATACTGGCACCTCCGGTGAGGAGATTTGTATGCACGTGTTCAGGGCTTGGCTGAAATAGCCTCTAGAATACCGGCTACTCCGGTGAGGAGTTGCGTGTTTGCGATGCTACCTGCATGACCACGGACTGCTATCCGCACAGCAGTTATCTGTGTATCCCCGTGGTGTTAACAGGACACAGTCTCATCTCTGCTTCTCTACCTCAGCGAGTCCGTGGTGTAACAGAGTTCGCTTATATTGCCATATAGTGCCACAGCATTTATGTTTGCGACCCTGTGAAGTAACAGAGTTTGCTTATACCGCCATCTTACTAGCAGCAGGCCTGCCTGCACGGTGGACCCCGGGCTGCGAACGCACCCATTATTTATATTTACTTGGTGCATTCCGCAGACCCTAACATAATACTAGCGCCAGGGTCTGGCTAGTAAATTGGCGGACGACCAGCGCCTAGGGCAGTTCATCCAGCAGCTGGAGGGTAGGTTGGCGGCTCTCGAGAGCACAACCTCAGCTGTGGATGTTACTATAGTCGCTGTTCAGGCTGCTAGCGCAGCGGCAGCCAGTTTGTCCTCCGCCACCTCTGCCCCGACCTTATCCCATCTCCCACTTCCATACAAGTTTTCTGGTGACAGTAAACATTGTCAGAGATTCGGAAGCCAGTGCTCTATACAGCTCGAGCTTCTGGCTGCACGTTTTCCCATGGAGCGGGCAGAAGTCAGTTTCATAGTATCACTTCTGTCGGGCAGAGGGTTGGAATGGGCAATGCCACTGTGGGAGCGCGACGATCGCGTGGTGCGGAGTGTGTTATGAATGTTTTAGAAATGAATTCTGAGCAGAAGCTCCCTCTGGTGGTTACAAACGGTACTGAACCATTCAATGAGGATTGGCAATCAGGAATCACGGACTGGCTGGATATAAGAGAGGTTTCCCCCCATCATGGTTGCCGGTGATCAATTGTTCTTGTCTCAACGTTGTTTCCTGGTTCACTTGGAAGCTTGCTGAGTCTTGCCTCTTCTCCTGCTCTCAGATAAGATATTTTCTGTTTTTTGTTTTTGTGCTTGCCATTTGCAATTTTCTCTGCATTTCTGAGAGGTTGGCCAGGTTCCCCTCCTCGGGGGCTTGGGCGCCTCTCGGTTCCTCTGGAGCCACTGTTGTTTGTTCATTTGCCTTTTCCAGTTTTTTCTGTGGCTGCGGCTTAGTTTTGTTACACCAGAGAACTAATTTAGGTGGTAGAGGTCGTGTGATCTCAGGTGTTTTTGCAATTAGCAGCGTTGTTTTTTTTAGGGTTTTTTTTGGATTGCAGTAAGTATCCTTCCTATCCTTTTCAGTCGAGGCAGATTGGGCCCCAGCGTTTGCTCATACTATTTTCTGTCTGTGTCTGTATTTCCTCTTGTCTAACCGCCATTACATGTTTGGGGGCTTCCTATGTCCTTTGGGGATCTGCTCCGGGGCAGATAGCTTTCCTCTTTCTATCTTTAGATGTAGTTAATCTCTCAGGCTGTGACGAGGCGTGTAGGACCAACGTAGGAACGCTCCACGGCTGTCTTTTGTTGTGGTTAGTCAGGGTACTGCAATCCAGTAGATCCCAACCTCTCTGGTGTATTGCCTTTTTTGCCTGCTCTCCTCAGCTACCAAAACATAACAGTATCACCGGCCAAAACTGAAAATTATATGGTACTCACAGAAGGGAAAAATAGTGTGGAAAGAAAAAGGTTGTCAGAGTTGTCAGAGATTTTTTTTTTTTCTGTTTGTTGCATTTTTTTTCCCCTCTTTTTCTCTGGGTGCTGAGGAGGATTTTTTTTTCTCTCAATGGAGTTTGCACAGTTGTCTGGCCGTGTGGATCAGCTTGCCACTGAAGTTCGGAGTATTGCTACCTATCTTGCAGGGTTGTGGAACCTAGGATCCCCATGCCAGATTTGTTTTTGGGGGATCGAGCTAAATTTCTGAATTTCAAAAATAACTGTAAGTTGTTTTTTGCCTTAAAACCTAAGTCCTCAGGGAACGCAGCACAGCAGGTTCAAATTGTCATCTCTCTCCTGCGTGGCGATCCTCAGGATTGGGCTTTTTCCCTGACACCTGGGGACTCTGTTTTTAGTAATGTTGATGCATTTTTTCTGGCTCTGGGGTTATTGTACGATGAACCTAATGTCACTGATCAAGCTGAAAAAACCTTGTTGGCATTAAATCAGGGGCTTGAGGACGAAAGTGGGCAGTTCTGACCAAATGGAATGATGATGCTTAGGCAGCCCTTTTTCGGAAGGGTCTGTCAGAGAATGTAAAAGATGTTATGGTGGGTTTCCCTGCTCCCTCTGGTCTCAATGATTCTATGTCATTGGCGATTCAAATTGACAGACGTTTGCCTGAGCGTAGAGGTATGCGTGGAATGTTGTTGCCTTGGGAACCAGCTTCTGAACCCATGCAGTGTGATAGAGTGGCTTCTTGGGCACAGCGTCATGAGTTTCGAAAACGCAATGGGTTATGTTTCTACTGTGGTGAAGCCTCTCATGCTATTTCAGTCTGCCCTAAGTGGGGAAGACGTTTTGCACGCTCATTTGTCTTGGGTAGTGTTCAGACTAAATTTCTGTTGACTGTTAACCTGATTTGCTCCCTGTCCACATTTTCTGCTCAGGCTTTTGTAGATTCTGGAGCAGCTATTAACCTGATGGATTTTGATTTTTCTAAATGTTGTGGGTTTCCCTTGATACCCCTACGGAAGTCTATTGCCCTACTGGGGATTGATTCTACCCCTTTGGCTGAGAATAAACCCCAGTTCTCTACTCAGGTGATAATGAGGGTTGAACCTGATCATCAGGAGAGTTGCAAATTTTTGGTGCTGTATAATCTGCATGACATTATTGTACTAGGTTTCCCTTGGTTGCAGTCTCATAATCCTGTTTTGGATTGGAAATCTGTGTCTGTAACCAGTTGGGGCTGCCAATGTGTTAATGCCAACACTCCTGTTTTCTCTGCCTCTCCCCAGGCTCAAGATGTGCCTGACTTTTTGACTGATTTTTCTGATGTGTTTAGCGACAGTAAATCTGCATCCTTGCCCCCTCATAGGAGCTATGACTGCGATACTGAATTAGTGCCTGGTAATAAAATTCCCTAAAGGTTGCCTTTTTAACTTGTCTGTACCTGAACATGATGCTATGCGGTCTTATATCAAGGAGTCATTGGAGAAGGGTCATATCAGACCATCCTCTTCACCCTTGGGTGCCAGTTTTTTCTTTGTGGCCAAAAAGGATGGTTCATTAAGGCCGTGTATTGATTATTGTCTCTTGAACAATATCACTGTTAAATATCAATATCCGTTACCCTTGATTTCTGATCTGTTTTCCAGGGTGAAAAGTGCTACTTGGTTTACCAAGCTTGACCTCAGGGGGGCGTATAACCTTATTCGCATTAAGCACGAGGATGAATGGAAGATGGCGTTTAATACCCCAGAGGGGCATTTTGAGTACCTATGATGCCCTTTGGGCTCACTAATGCTCCTTCTGTCTTCCAGTCCTTCATGAATGACATTTTCAGGGATTTTGTGGATAAATTTCTGATTGTTTATTTGGATGATATCTTGATTTTTTCCAATGACTGGGACTCTCATGTGAAACATGTTCGGACTGTGTTCCAGATTTTAAAAGAAAATGCTCTCTATGTGAAGGGATTAAAGCGTCTTTTTGGCGTACAGAGGATCTCATTTCTGGGATTCATTTTGTCTCCATCTGTTATTGAAATGGACCCGGTCAAGGTTCAGGCCATCTGTGATTGGGTCCAACCTACTTCATTAAAGGCTCTTTAGAGATTCTTGGGTTTTGCCAATTTTTATCGTACATTTATTGGTAATTTCTCTGTTATTGTTAAACCATTGACCGATTTGACCAAAAAGGGTTCTGATGTGGTGAATTGGCCTCCTAAAGCAGTCTCTGCGTTTCAGGAACTTAAACAGAGATTCACTTCTGCTCCTGTTCTACGGCAGCCTGATGTTTCTCTCTGCCATTTCAGGTGGAGGTTGATGCCTCTGAAATTGCGGCAGGTGCCGTTTTGTCCCAAAGAGATCCAGAGACCTCTAAAAGTAATTCTTGTGCTTTTTTCTCTCGAAAATTTTCTCCAACTGAACGTAATTATGACGTGGGTAATCGAGAGTTATTGGCCATGCAGTGGGCTTTTGAAGAGTGGAGACATTGGCTGGAGGGAGCCAATCATCAGGTGGTGGACCTTACGGACCATTAGAATCTGGTTTATCTGGGAAACAACCAAGTGACTTAATCCTAGACAGGCCAGGTGGACCTTGTTTTTCACACGTTTTAATTTTGTGGTTTCCTTTCTTCCTGGCACTAAGAATGTTAAGGCGGATGCCCTCTCGAGGAGTTTCCGTGCGGACTCTCCTGAGTTATCTGATCCTGCTGTTATTTTGAAAGAGGGTGTAGTTCTTTCCGCCATCTCGCCCAATTTGAGACTGGCTCTGGAGGGGTGTCAGGAGGATAAACCCGAGCGCTGCCCTGTTGGGAAATTGTTTGTCCCAGTCCAGTGGAAAAGGAGTGTGATGTCTGAGATTCATTGTTCCGCGTTGGCTGGTCATCCCAGAATTTTTGGTACCAGAGACTTGGTGAGTCGGTCCTTTTGGTGGCCTACTTTGTCTCGTGACGTCAGGGAGTTTGTGCAGTCCTGTGGGACTTGCTCTCGCTCCAAGCCTTGCTCTCGCTCTAGTGGTTTGTTGATGCCATTGCCTGTGCCCAAGAGACCATGGACCCATATCTGTATGGATTTTATTTCCAACCTCCCTGTTTCTCAGAGAATGACCGTTATCTGGGTGATTTGTGATAGTTTTCCAAGATGATGCATCTTGTGCCATTACCTAAGTTGCCTTCCTCCTCCGAATTTGTGCCTTTGTTCCTTCAGCACGTGGTTCGGTTACACGGCATTCCTGAGAACATTGTGTCTGACAGAGGAGTCCAGTTTGTTTCCAGATTTTTGAGGACTTTTTGTTCTAAACTTGGTGTTCAATTGTCTTTCTCCTCTGCTTTTCATCCTCAGACCAATGGACAAACTGAGAGAACAAACCAGACATTAGAGACTTATCTGAGATGCTTTGTATCTGCTGATCAAGATGACTGGGTCTCTTTTTTGCCTTTGGCTGAGTTTGCTCTTAATAATAGGGCAAGCTCTGCCACTTTGATGTCTCCATTTTTCTGCAATTTTGGGTTTCACCCTCGATTTTCTTCGGGACAGACGGAGGCTTCTGTCTGTCCTGGTTTTGACTCTGTTGTGGAGCGTATGCAGCAGATTTGGGACCAGGTAGTGGAGAGGTTGTCCCTCTCTCAGGAGAAGGCCCAGCGGTTTGCCAACTGATGGTCCTCGGTTTAAAGTGGGGGACTTGGTCTGGTTGTCCTCAAGAAATATCCCTATGAGAGTTGCATCTCCTAAGTTTAAGCCTAGGTTCATTGGACCTTATAAGATCATGAAGATTCTTAATCCTGTTTCCTTTCGTTTACTTCTTCCAGGGACATTTAAGATCCATAACGTGTTCCACAAGTCCTTATTGAAGAGGTTTGTCGAGCCAGTGGTTCCTATGGCTGCGCCTCCTGACCCTGTTTTGGTTGAGGGCAATCTGGAGTATGTGGTTGAGAAAATATTGGATTCTCGTTTTTCTAGACGGAAACTCCAGTATTTGGTTAAGTGGAGAGGTTATGGTCAGGAGGACAATTCTTGGGTGTTTGCTTCGGACATCCATGCTAGGAGACTGATCCGTGCATATCACAGAGCTCATCCTGACCGACCTGGTTGCACAAATGAGGTTCGATGACCCCTCCTCAAGGGGGGGTACTGTTATGAATGTTTTAGAAATGAATTCTTAGCAGAATCTCCCTCTGGTGGTTACAAACGGTACTGAACCATTCAATGAGGATTGGCAATCAGGAATCACGTACTGGCTGGATATAAGAGAGGTTTCCCCCCTTCATGGTTGCCAGTGATCAATTGTTCTTGTCTCAACGTTGTTTCCTGGTTCACTTGGAAGCTTGCTGAGTCTTGCCTCTTCTCCTGCTCTCAGATAAGATATTTTCTGTTTTTTGTTTTTGTGCTTGCCATTTGCAATTTTCTCTGCATTTCTGTGATTTTGGCCAGGTTCCCCTCCTTGGGGGGCTTGGGCGCCTCTCAGTTCCTATGGAGCCACTGTTGTTTGTTCATTTGCCTTTTCCAGTTTTTTCTTTGGCTGCGGCTTAGTTTTGTTACACCAGAGATCTAATTTAGGTGGTAGAGGTCGTGTGATCTCAGGTGTTTTTGCAATTAGAAGCGTTGTTTTTTTTAGGGTTTTTTTGGATTGCAGTAAGTATCCTTCCTATCCCTTTCTGTCCAGGCAGATTGGGCCCAGCGTTTGCTCATACTATTTTCTGTCTGTGTCTGTATTCCCTCTTGTCTAACCGCCATTACATGTTTGAGGGCTTCCTATGATCTTTGGGGATCTGCTCCGGGGCAGATAGCTTTCCTCTTTCTATCTTTAGGTGTAGTTAGCCTCTCAGGCTGTGATGAGGCGTCTAGGACCAACGTAGGAACGCTCCACGTCTGCCTTTAGTTGTGGTGATTAGTCAGGGTACTGCAATCCAGTAGATCCCAACCTCTCTGGTGTATTGCCTTTTTTGCATGCTCTCCTCAGCTACCAAAACATAACAGGAGTGCTCCTCGGTTTCTGGAGGCTCTTAAAAAGGTCTTTTTAGGCCCTCAGGTCACCCACGATACGGCGCTCCAACTGTTGGCAATGTCACAGAGTTCGTCCATGGTCAGCCAGTTTTCGGTCCAATTTCAGACTCTGGCCTCCGACTTAGAGTGGCCGGATAAAGTCCTCATTCTGGTAAACTGGAGACGTCTGGCTGACCATATAAAGGATGCTTTTGCCACCAGGGAGATTCCCGCCTCGCTGGAGAAGCTTATCTCCATATCTACCCGCATCGACCTTCATTTTCACGAGCGGAGGTTGGAGCGGGCCCACTGTAGGCATAGGTTCCGTCTGGCTCTCACCTTTGCCAAACCTCTACATTCTCCCATTCAGGCGTCCGACTCCCAGGAGGCCATGGAGGTTGCTCGAGCGGGACCTAAGTCTCGGCCCGCTTGAGTCCCCGTGGTTTTTAACAATTGCCAACAGTTAGGACATTATGCCAATAGATGTCCCCAGCGATCGGGAACACGATCGCGTCTAGTAACCATGGGAGGAGGTTCACTAGATTCAGCAGCATTTGCCTCCAAGCTGTCTTTTAAAGGGACAATTTCTTTTGGTCCATCCACTCTAACAGTTGAGCTTTGTGTGGATTCTGGAGCAGAGGGAAATTTTATGTCCTCTGCCTTCGCTCTCCGCCACACGATACCTCAGGTGATGCTCGCCAAACCGGTGACTGTTCGAGTGGTAAATGGATCAATACTGCCCTCACAGATTACACATCAGAAAATCCCTCTCACATTATCTATTTCTCCTTCCCATCAGGAGGTTATCTCTTTCCTAGTCCTTCCCGAGGGTATAGATGAGGCACTGCTAGGAGTACCCTGGCTTCGTCTTCACTCCCCACATATTGAGTGGTCCTCTGGGAGGATACAGGGTTGGAGTGAATCTTGTAAAGGTAGATGTGTGAGGGAGAGTGTTCAGGTTACTACTACAGAGATACCCGCAGATCTCTCTTCCCTTCCCAAGTGTTATTTGTCCAATGTAGACGTGTTCTCCAAAAAGGCTGCGGAGACTCTTCCGTCTCACCGCCCCTATGACTGTCCTATTGACCTCTTGCCTGGAGCAGAACCGCCCCTGGGTAGGGTTTATCCCCTCCCTCTCCTAGAGATGGAGGCTATGTCCCAATACATCCAGGAGAATCTGGTTCATTAGGAAGTCAGTGTCACCTGCTGGGGCGGGTTCTTCTTCGTGCAGAAGAAGAACGGAGAATTACGTCCCTGCATAGATTACAGGGTCTTAATGCCATCACCGTTAAGAATAAATACCCATTGCCTCTGATTTCTGAGCTCTTTCATAGGCTCCGGGGAGCAAGGGTAGTTACCAAATTAGACTTGCGGGGTGCTTATAACCTGATTCGCATCCGTGAGGGGGATGAATGGAAGACGGCTTTTAATACCAGGCATGGGCACTATGAATATCTGGTGATGCCCTTCAGGCTCTGTAATGCCCCAGCCGTTTTCCAAGACTTTGTTAATGACATCTTCCAGGATATGCTTTCCACTTCGGTCGTAGTCTATCTGGATGATATTCTCATCTTCTTTCCAGATATTGACTCCCACCGGAGAGATGTCTGCAGAGTCTTTGACCTCTTGCGGGCAAATTCCCTTTATGCAAAGTTGGAGAAATGTGTGTTTGAGCAGGAGTCTTTACGATTCCTGGGCTATATCATCTCCACCCAGGATTGGCTATGGATCCTGCCAAACTACAGGCTGTGATGGACTGGCAAGAACCCCATTCCCTTAAAGTGATTCAGTGCTTTATGGGGTTAATTAATTATTATCGCCAGTTCACTCCCCATTTCTCAACTTTGGTAGCTCCCTTGGTAGCCCTCACCAAGAAGGGAGCAAATCTAAAATTGTGGTCCGAAGGAGTCTCCAAGGCTTTCACCTCAATTAAGTCTCATTTTGCTAGTGCTCCCATCCTACACCACCCTGATGTTGACAAGCCATTCATATTGGAGGTGTATGACTCATCCGTTGGTGCTGGAGCAGTCCTCTTTCAAAAGGATGCTCAAGGTCGGAAGCATCCTTGCTTCTTCTTCTCCAAGACCTTCACACCAGCAGAGAGGAATTATTCCATCGGGGACAGGGAGTTGCTAGCAATGAAGTTGGAATTCTCTGAGTGGAGACATCTGTTGGAGGGGGCTCGCTTTCCCTTCCAAGTCTTCACCGACCACAAGAATTTGGTATATATTCAGACAGCCCAGCGGCTTAATTCTCGCCAGGCCAGATGGTCCTTGTTCTTCTCCCGGTTTCATTTCACACTCCATTTTCTCTCGGGAGAGAAGAACATTCGTGCTGATGCTCTCTCTCGCTCTGTGGTGTCCTCTGAGGAGGAGGAGCCTCGGCTTAATGTCCCCACAGAGAGCCTGAGAACAGTGGCCCCGGTTTCGCTAGAGTCTGTACCCCCGGGCAAGACTTTTGTGCCTAACAATTTGCGACCGAAGGTACTCTCTTGGGCACATTCGTCCAGGGTGGGTGGACACTTTGGGGCAAAGAGGACATCTGAGTTGCTGGCGAGGACATACTGGTGGCCGCATATGGTCCGTGACGTTGGGG